>BMAW01058411.1:165456-193267 GCA_019974015.1 Nephila pilipes | reverse complement strand
TGTGTGTGTGTGTGTGTGTTCTTTCTGATTAACGAGGTGAAAATTAATTTCTAAAAATATTTGTTATTTTTTCAAGTACCATGATTAAAAGAGCATGGAAGCAAGTGTATTTTTTTTAGTACTCTATTTAAAACTTTATCTATCACTTTAGTACTCTATCATTGTAAGATTACTAAACATTTAAATTTAATAGCTAAATAAATCTGCAATTTTTATTCATTTACATAATGTTTTCGATTCAAAATATCCACCACGAATTGTGTGCTTTTTTTATATAAAAATTGACTTCTTATAAAATATTTAAGATGTAAACCCGAACATATATTGCATTGTTTTTATCTTTTATTTTTCATTTCATCTTGATTTGCTTTTAAGATCATTTATCATGTGTGAAACAAATGCTTGGCTCAGCTTAGTGAGATCTAACACTTGCATCATAAGCCCTTATATCTTCTTTGGAAGAAGGCGAGGATGGTCTCATCGGCCGGAAAAGCTATGATAAAGTACTTTTGAGGTGTTAAAGACATCATGATAACGAATTCGAGTAAATGAGACTCAAACAGCTGTCTAGTGAGTCATGATACTTGCTAAAAACAAACAATTTTTGATGCTAAGAGTGAAATCTCTTGGATTTTCTAAGGACTTATTGAACGACCCTCGTATAACTAGAAAAACCATATTTTTGTATGTGTATTATATGGTATAAATTTTATTTTTGCTTCTTTCATTATAATACCATTTTATTTTCACTTTAGGATGTGTGCTCGCAGATTTATGCTACTCTATACGATTATCCCTGCCTGAAAAACTGCGCTGGTCTTGTAAACTATACTAAAGACTGTGTACGATTAGCATGGTGCCTGACCAATCAAAACCCACCATATGTTATCGACTATGAGACTCGTACGTTCCGAAAAGAAATGCATGTGCGTTTCCATACATCAAATCAAGCATCCAGTGTTATTAAGAGTTACATGTGGCCTGCATTAGTAGAAGGAGACAATGGACCTTGTGTCCATCGAGGAGTTGTTCTGACATAGTTTTCAGCTAACTGTCATCCACAATTAATTGTTTCTTAATTTATTTCTCTGCTTAGTGCTTTTTTGGTTTAGTAAATCATGTTATTTCATAGAAGTATATTAAATCCGCATTTGTGTCATTTTGATTTTCATTTTTGTTCTAAGAAGAGGTTTCACAATTTACTGAGCATGGTATATTAAAGTTTTCCTCACAGTTAACAGTGCTTTAGTAAATCGATTGCATTCGTTTTGAATAGAATTTGTGCAATATTTAAATTAGTGTCATTGGCTTTCTTTTAAAATGGCTTCGAAATGGAACTTGAATACTGTCAGAAAATAAAATATCATTGGAGATTGCATGGACGATTTTAATAGCATCTGCACGATAAACTTAAGCAAAGTGCAAATTATCAATCATATGAGTTAATATGGTTACTTTCTCTTGAAATTTGTTATAACTGTGTCAATTTCAATGTTTTAATGGTGTTTTTTCATGTTTATGTATAATTTTGTATACTCGAAACTGTATTACAATGTATCTGAATAAAAGGACCAAAACCAATATGCATTGCATGAAATGGTGTGTATTTTTAAATTTTTTTGAAAATCTTAATTAGCTGAAGTGTTTACTTGTTTTGCTTCATCAAAACATTGCATGAAGGTAAAGAAAATAAATTTCCTTTGACGTCATTTTTTGAAATCAACTTGTTTTAAGTTGCCTGTTTCTCTAAATGCTCCGAAATGTTAGCCTCTATATTGCTTTAATTATGTTAAAATATGTAAATCTTTATAAATTTTCATATTTATTTTCATGAATCAAACATTGTAATATGTTCAGGATGATATACTACTGACTAAATTTTATTTTGTATTAAGCATGTTTTATGCAAAGCTGAAATTCTTTGTATATTGCTTTTAATTATATTATTATTTCCTTTTTTAATTATGTAAGAACTGTACTTTGAAAAATAAAATGTGCTTTTTAAGATCACTTGTAACTCCTTATTATTAACATTTTCTCAATTTTTATTCCGTGTTCAGTTCTTTTAAATATTTCTAAGCATTGTAAAATGGAATTGGAATGCAAATTTATATTAAGTCAAAATGTTACAATACCTTTGTTCATGAAAAAGTTTCACTAAGTTTGAAATAATCACTTATTGTAAAATAATATAAAAATTAATGTTCGCAAAAACAGGAAGTTTCAATTTCATAATTGACCGCTGCGTTTGCCGAGTGATCACGATCGCGAGCTCGCCGCCGTATTTGCTTCCGTCTGGTCGTGGATTCGAGCCCTGTTACCACTGTTCAGAAATACCCACCGCTTAAAAGGGCTGATCAACGTTAAATCTATTAAGACTCCAAGTTTTCCCATTGGTGTGTTGTGAAAGTTTGGAAAGAGGGGTATCAGCTCGAGAGTCGCCCTCGTCACTTTTGCCTTAGAATTAAAATTACGATATTCGTCTCCAGTAACTCTGTGATATTAATAAACTGTCAATAGATCATTCAATAAGTCAATTTTATAATTATATTTTGGAATTTTTTTTATTCAATTAGAAGCATCTAATGTGTAACAATATTCTCTACGTTTTATTGATTTACTTTGTTTTGATACTGATTGCCATTTTTTTCCTTTTAAAGTACTGTTAATTGACATATTCGGGCTTGCAAAATGCCTCGGAGCTCTACAATTGTCTTAACTAAGAAATATTTTAAGGACTTTAACATAGAAAAAAATTTATGTAGCTACTTATTTAATTACCACTAAAATCATACATACAAAAAGGTATTTTGTGCCTCTAGTTAACGTAACAATAGTAAGATAACAAATATAAAATAACAGGAATAACTATATACTCCTATATTGGTAAATCTCAATGAAATTGATCATGGATAACTCCGAAAAAGTAGAAATTCTAGTGTTCAGTCGCTACGACAGGGGACACTGCTGAGCACATCACCGAAGTTGATATAAATAACTTCAGACTTTTAAACGAGAAAGAAAAAGATGTGTATACGAAATAACGTCTATGATGTGGACCAAACCCAAATGTTTCTTCAAAACTAAAATTCCAGTTAGAATTTCTAATGCGAAGAACACATGTCACGTTGACTCGCCTTGGTGTTGAACACACTTGTGTAACACAAAAACGTCTTTTGTTTAGCGATGTGACGTTGCGCTATTCGCGATTTGCTCTTCACTAACCTCGGGGACTTTTATTGAGATTAATTGCATAAAATAACTTCTTCCCAACCAAATTGTAACATGGTTACGTTAATTAGATGCATTTCGAAATAAAGTGAAGTGATTCAGATATAATAATATATAAGTACGAGGCTAAAAATTGGAGATATCGAAGGAGGATAGTAATCTGAGTGAGTGAGAACAGATGGCTAGAGTATTGTGACGATCCTAATAATTGGACGTGATTATTATTAAAGACTGTTCAGACGACTAGAGCAAAGGTCTGGGTAAGAGAATACGTTTCTAACTATAATTAGAGCTGTTAGCTAGAACTATAAAAGCCTTGATGTTTCTAGGCATTGATAATAAATAATTTCGCTTGTTTAGTCTCTAGTTTTTCTGTCTCTTAAAGTTTAATATATTAAAGTGAATTATGGCACAAGAGCCAAATAATAAGCACAACCGTCATAGCGCGAGTGCTCCAGAAAGTCCGTCATGTCTCATACACTGAGCATATTTCAACGAATTGTCCAATGCTTCATCTCGCCTTTAGGGGATTACCTTTTCTGCGGCCAGTGATTTTTCCGACCCCGAAGAGGGGGAGAGAGTTGTAACCTTAATGCGGCAACGTTGTTTCGAACCCTGGACCAGCGGATCCGAAGAATGCTCTCCTACCAACCAGGCTGAAAAGACATCTTCTCTGGCTGGTTAAGTAAAACGTTTTTTTAACTTCTAACATTGTTGTAGAGGAGAGTCGCCGCACCTTCTTCAGGTAAGTACGGGATTCACTCACCTGAGGCATCCTAGTGGTTTTTGCATCTTCGTATAGAGTTTACTGTCTCTGGTAAACTCAAGTAATGCACCCCCTGACACCTTAGCTATCCTTCTCCATTTTCGACCTTGTCATCATTCTTTTAAAAAAAATTTCCCATTTTTTCAAACATCTAGATCACAGTGACACCTCGTTTGGTGCAACATAGTCATAACTGGCTCTTGTACCATTTAACTTTACATTCACTTCCCATTTACTCACTTGGAACGAATTAAATGTAACATAAGCTGTAAGAGTAGTCAATAAATAATACCTTTTGAAATATTTTTAAGAACTGATTATTCTGTTTATTAAAAAATCTTGCAATATTAAAATTCCTATTTTGAATATTTACCTTAATATTTTCAATAATCTTAATATATATATATATATTTAACTTAGAGACAAATCTTGGAAATTGAAAAGAAAATGTTGTTTAATTGATGTGCTAATATTATATTTTATTTTTTTCTAAATTCCAATCCAATTTTAAGAATTTCTTCGAATTTTTAATTTTAATAATCTCTTCTAACTATCCAATTTTAAGAATTTCTTCAATTCCATAATATCCTTACATAAAAACACTCAAACATTTTAAATCTTTCACACTTTCTTTAGTTGACTTGGTCGGAGAAAGTCCCCAACCAAATATACTTCACTTTTTAAAAAATGACATTGGTTTTACTCCATTCATACATTTTTATTCATTTCCGTTTTATTTTCTACCTTGAGGTTAAATTTTAAATTATTTCAGCTTGAAAAAAAAACTGTTATCTTAACCATGTGCAGGCACAATATATCCCATGGGGATTCAGTGCTATAACATCAACCAACCAACTTAATATAATACTCGGAGGGATGACAGATTTCTTGAATAGAATTGAAAGAATTTTATTCTTTTGTTGTATAGAATTTTATGCATAATTTCTTTTTAAAATATTACGTAAATTTCCATTAATGTTCCTGTCAAAATTTGAATAGAATTCAATAATTTTTAAAGTAAAATTCTAATTATTGTTTTTATAATTGTTTTATCTGCTTGTATATTCATTGCATGAAACGCTACACGTACAAATACAACAACTCCACACTTTTCACTTATTTATGAAGTGAGGCTCTTAAAATAACGAGATTGACGCTGTTACAGACGGAGTACGCTTGCGCCAAACGCCAGCGACCGACAACTGTTTAGCGTGAAACTTTCTCTTTCGAATGCAGTGCCTCTCATTTCTATAAAAAAAATCCGTATGCAAATAGCCTTCGTTTGCATTACAGTTATTTTTGTTTCACCGGAAAAATAAGTGAGCAACAAATTATTGTGAAACTTTGAGTGAATTATGAAACTTCGAAAAACCACTACTTTAATTTATAATTTATTAAAAAAAAAGTGTATGGCAATGAATGTTTATCGATTGCAAGTGTTTTCGAGTGGCTTAAACATTTTCAAGATAGTCAAGAAGACGTTTAAGATTATTCACGCCGGGTCGCCCTCCCACGCCAAAAACAACTGACAATATTGAAAAAATCGGTAATCTGGTTCGATCGGTTAAGTATCCATGCGATTGCTGAGACTGTAGGAATTGACAAAAAATCCGTACTGCAAATTTTTTCTCCAAGACGATGTGCCGCTCATTCCATATTGTCTGTCAAGAGGTTTCTAGCGAAGTACAGCATCCCAGTGTTAGACCATCTGCTTTATTTGCCTATTTATTTTCCAAGGTTAAATCTGCATTAGAACAAAATTTGAGTCGATGAAGCTGTGAAAGAGAAAGCTGCACGCGTCCTGAAGGAGTTGTCAGAAGAAAACTTCCAGCACTGTTTCAAACAATGGTTGATTCGCATGCAGCGTTGCAGGGATAGAGGAAGGGTGTATATTGAAGGTCATAATAAATGAATTCGTATGAATTCAAAATAAAATGTTTTGCATTTTCAATGTAGTTTTTTTAGCCACTTCTCATAACTTCGAAGCTGTAGGTCTAAAAAAAAAACATAAAAGTTCTTGGAAAAAGTAAGGACTAAAAAGTAAATCACTTACAATAAGGGTAAATTTATAACAGTATTTCATAACACAATGTTTAAAAGTAAGCATAATAAAAAATAACGGTAGTGCACTTATACTGAATTTCTTGAAAATATTATGTTTAAAACTAAAGTAATTATCTTTATTCGCTTATTGTTTTTAAAATAACTAATTATAGTTAAAGTTAGTTTAAATTTGTCATTCCAAAATAAGTTTCAAAATAAATGAAGAAAAACAGATGCTACGGGACAATACCTTTTTCTGCCCTATATCCCATAAAACCAATCAAATGGTGTTAGACAAAATTTTTATAAAATTAAACAGATATTCTTTAACTTTTGCCTAATATTAAAAAATCAAGACCAAAAAACCATATGGTTTAAATAATGGTCGTATTTCTAACATACTGAGTAAATCAACGAGTGTTTATATGAATAAGATTACGAGGATCGTCGCCAATAACCCTCGTGTTGCTTCTAGTACGATGTTAATAAAGCCAACCTTATATGAATAAATAACGTTAAATGAAGAGTGAATTACATGTATTATACGGTATGGTTGATAGGAAGGCAACTAAGTAGTGATAGGGTTAAGTATCTAGACTAGCTGTGTGAAATAATGGTTAACATATTGATACATGTAAATACTAAAAGTGTTTCAAATTACTCTCATGGCGCGTCGTTGAATTTTAGGGAATGACATACCAGTTCAGTTCACGTGTCTAGTGGACATGCGGCCGGCGTTGTTTTCGTTGAGTCGCGGATTCGAACCCTGATGCTACTAAAGACCCACTGTGTAGCCGAACTGATGCACGTTAAATCTGTGAAGGCTCAAAGACTCCCGTAAGCGTGGTGTAGAAATTAGGAGAAGGATGGGCCAGCTCAGGTGTTGTCCTCGTCACTTGACCGATGTTCAAAATTACGAAGTTCATCACCAATAGCCCATTATATGCGGATATATTTTTGTCTGGTACTTCATTTCTGAATTTTTCAATATTCATTTTTATGTGTTTGTGTGTAATCTGTCGCCGGAAGTAGGTCTGCCGGCGTGAGTCATTGTATCATCAAAAAGCATCCGGTATTACTGGGAAATCATGATATCAATGGGGAAAAAAAGAAAAGAAAAGGGAGAAATGAGAAATTGGAAGTAATAGAACAATGACGTCTCTGTAAACAAATTGCTTTAGCATGTTTTCTTTTGATTTTCGGGATTATGTTTTATTCTTTTGTTCTTCGCTCCAACATGTGCTGCTTTTGTTACACTATTGTTGTAAAACATTGTTTGAAAAAATTCTTCTTGCCAATAAATATTGAGTGAGGGGGTGATTGTCTCCCGGGGGACCTATTTATAGCTCTAAACCCTTTGGGTGAACTCGATCCCCTTGGGCATTCTGCCAATAGCCCTCGTGTTGCTTCTAGTGCGACATTAATAAACAATCACAATCAGTTTAATTACAGTGTGGGGGGCATAGTGTGGGAGTAAGAACACAAGTACGAGATTTAACTCGTTCTTGTTCCTCGACGCTTACAAAGACTCACCCTTTTTAGGCAAGTATGGATCCACGGCTAAGAGGTGCCCGAGTAATCACGATTTTTTTTCATGCTGTTTTTGATTTTGTTCCGACCAGACAATCATTGTGAATAGCCCTCTGGTGGCGAAATGTAAAATCAGTCAGTGCTCGTTGTGCTGCGAGAGAGTGCGATAGCAAGATAGCGATTGGAGTGGTTGTTAATGTGCTGGGAAATAAAAATGTAAAAAAAAGAGACATGTGGACTTTATTTTGATTGTGAAATAAACAAACGGTCCGTCGACATCAGGGTGTGTGTGTAAATAGATTTAAAAAAGTAACACGCTTCCCTTACAATCAACTCTATTTTTGATATATTTCTTGTCATTCCATCCTTATTTTCCTTTTTATTCGTTAGCTGCATTTAATATTTGTCTAGATCCCAGATGCATATATTTTTCGTAAATTAACTGGTACTTGGCCAACTTAACCAATAAAGTCAACCAATCATGGAATTCGTTGACCATAATTCAGAAGTATAATAGAATGCGGTTCTTTATCTAGCTCTAAAGTGGCATTAATTCAAAATAAAAATCAGCTAACTAGAACTAGTTCGCGAAATGCGATTAAAATTGTTTTATACTTTGATAGGGTCAAAAGGGATCAATGCGTACTTATAACTGAGAGACATTTTTTTCATCCTTGATATTAGTAAAAGTTATATTGGGAATCAAAACCATTTTTTAACTAGATCTGAAATAGTCTTCTTAAAACCATTACTCACTGAATGTTTTTGCGTAGAGTTTAATTTCAGTATGCAATATATATATATATATATATATATATATATATACATATATTGTTTCTGCCTAATAAATATTCTTGCGATTTTTCGAATTGTTCAAATAATTTTATTATTGATAATACTTTTGCTCAAACTTTATAAATGAAACTGTATTAATGTATATTAGTATTCTGAGTGAAATATGTAATAAAACATAAAAAAATTGTCTTTGTTACTTATATATACATCACTCATTCTTTTGAGACCCGTGTGATGATCAGGAATGACAGAATAGTCCCACTGATCCTCAGCATGTCGTAAGAGGCAACTAATATGGGTACCCTGCGTCTGGAGATACAGCTGGGCACCCTGCCCCTGGGGATTATATCAAGGGACATTCCTTCTTTAGATAAGTAAGGACATCATTAGTCATCATTAGTGAGGCACCCTAGTGATCTTTTTAATTCCTATGGGGTTTACTGTCTTTGGTAAATACGGGGAGGTGACGCTCCCCCAGGTTTACCTAGCGATCCTTTTCTATTTTCGACCCTCCTTCTTGTCAACCAATTTTGTATTTTTTTTTTCCAATTTCTTCATGTCTAGACCACAGTTAAACCTTGTTTGGCGCATCATAACCATACCTGGCTCTTGCGCTAATAAACTTTACATTCACTCACTCACTCACTCACATTCTTCTGAATATCATTATTCGTTCCTTCAGTGGTCATATAATTACATGCTTCAAAAAAAAACTTGTTCAAATTTTAAAAAATTTCTAATCACATATTTATGTTTGAGAAAAAGTCGACCAGGCAAAATCTCAGTTTTAAGAAACAAAATTTTTTTCTCCACTCAGATAAAATTTCTTTATAAAAATTCCTTTTATTATGAATTTCATGGTCTGGAGGAGAGGCAGATTTTAATTGACTTATCGATTTCATTTATTGATCATGGTTCGGAAATACTAGATCAGATACCAATAGAGTTAAAGTAATTCAAAAGCTCCCTTGGTTCAAACCAAATAAATTTATAGTGAATTTAATTCAATGGTGTTTGAGAAGAAAAGTTCTTGTCTTTATTATATAAGGTTTGTTTTCTTTCCCGAACAAGATTTAAAAAAAATAGATGATGACAATTTTAGTGATATTTTCATGTCAAACATTTATATTTCTGAAAAACACATGCTGATAAATATCAATTTTGTCAGAAAAATATTCATTGAGTACAAACATACACACATATTTATATATATCACAGTTTTACTTTTTTTTTATTTAATGAGGTCTTTTAGGGCTCTTGTTAAACTTTTTAAACATTAATTAAGCTTAAGAATTTTTCGAGTTTTATTGGAATTTACAGTTGATGTGCAAACACATCAATTCCGAATAAAGTATTATGTTCTGTGATAAGTTTTGTTGATAAATTTAATATTAATTTTTTATCTTCATCAAAATATCGCTTATAACATTTAGTTTCAATTTCTTAAGACTTCGAATCTCTTTTTTTTTATTTGTCGAATTGTATCAGTCTCTCTCGTACCGAATGCGAATTTTTGTTTGGTATACACTAAACTTTCATATTTTCTTTTACCGATAGATGGCGATACGATTATTTCTTAAAGAAAATCAAACTTGGCTACTGTCTTGCAAAGACGAGGCAATGCAGCAATAATTTTTTTTAAAAAAAAATGCGCTGAACTAAATAAATCAGCATCTTTTCGGAGAAAAAAAATCGAACGGAAAAATCATATGTTTTGAGACATTTTTTTTTTTTTTTTTTTTTAAAAAAAAATCATTTGAAAAACTATGTGTAAAAAGTAATTAAATAGTTATGAGAGATATATAGATATCTCTTCTGGTACAAGATTCTCCCAAACGCTATAATTAGAGCTTAAGAAAACAATAATTTTATTTTTTTCCATTTGGTGCTTTTTTCATAAATTGTGATCAGTAAAACAGTGTGTTCTGTATTTTTTCCCTTGTGTGTGGTTTCTCTATTAATTATACTGAAATAAACTCATGAACATGCAGCGACGTTAATAAAAAACTAAACTAAACTGAACTAAACTCATAAACTTGCAACAATCAAATTTCTGAAATTCCATTTTCAAATTATTAAAATACTATATGTAAAAGTTTTTATTAAAGGAATTTTCTTTTTCAAGCATTGAATCAATAAAGCGAAACAGATATAATTTCAGTGTAACCATGTTCTTTGCAGGGAAAAGCATTGCTATTTTATGTATAATGGAACTCTCGTAAAAGAGAATTTAAATTGATAACAGATTCTCTCTGAAGAGATATATTTAGGAATTGTGAAGGTAGAAAAAAAAAGAAATTACAAGCTTTATGCTGCCTGGAACTATATTTAATAATTAATAAATTTCTGATGCAATTACGACGCATTTAAACAAAGATATTTTCTTAATGATTTAATAAATTTATTTTTATCCTCTTTTTTTTAAGCTAAATTTCTGGAAATAATTACCGTAATTTGTTAAGAACAACTATTCAAAAAGTTAAGCATGCATTTAGAATTTTATTTTTTGTTACCTGATATTGATGCTTCTAATTGATCAGCATCAGTATCTAGAATGATTTAGAAAAATTAGTAGATAAGAATCCTAAGCTATTATAATAGTTAAGTACCAAGAATTTAAACAGATGAGGTCATACTTAATTTCAGAAACAATTGCTCAAATATATATATGGGGGTGGATGAAGAAAGTGCTTTGACATTGGAGAAGTGGGACTTTTGAAGGCAGGTATCCAAGCAAAAAACCATAAAATTGATACAAAAAGGGGTTCGACATTGTCCCCAATAGGCAAATGAAAAGAAGAAAGAGAAGGACGTTAAGATGCAATGGACAGTTCAACGCGTTGATTTGCTCGACGATGGGTTACGTTTTACCATTGTGAACATAATAGACTTGAATATATTTTAATATTAAGCATCATTAAATTTAATTTGCTTAACGGAAGTTGTGTAATACTAGTGGGCAATAATATTATATATATATATATATATATACATACAAGTATAAAAAAAAGTTTGTATGATGCCTGTATATAAGCTAATGATAAATTACCTAATTACATCATTTATAAAAAATTAAAATAATAGATAAAATTATTAATAGATAAACTGATTCAATATTACATTGGTCTTATTAAAATAAACTATTGTATTAAAGACTTAAAAAAAGAAGACATACAGAAAAAAAAGACAAAGTGTATTTCTTTCTTCAAAATGCTGTATCTGGCTTCGGACTAAAGAAAGCGTGATTACATTAGCTTTAGGGATCCAACCTTCCCACTCAGCAAATTACTTTTTAACAAATAGGTAAGAAAATTAAATTAAAAAAAATCTAAGACTAAACTTTCAAAAGAGGGAGTTAAGCAGCAGATTTTTTTTAAAAAAAAAAAAAGAATATGAGCTAAAGGAATCAAAAATTTATTTCAGCGAGCTTAAAATAATTCATTAAACTTCAAATATATACGTCCTAAGATCAAGAGACATATTTGAGTTATTAAAAACCTTACCAATCATTCAACTGTTCTCATCGAAATTTGTATCTCTAAAAATGGCGTTGTTTACGTATATTTTTGTTGCCTATTCTACTTAATCGATTGTTCTAAATTTTTTGATTTTATGGGGTTATATATATGTATTGTGTGTGTGTGTGTGTGTGTGTGTGTGTGTGTGTGTGTGTAATAAGCAGTTGGTCGAAATAGTTAAAACAGGTATTATAATGAACAATATAAAATAATAAAATAATTACAAAAAGTTTTGTATTCTAAAAACAGTTTGGGCTGTTTATTGGTTAAAAAGTAAAACAATAAAAACCTTATTTTATAGTTGAATCACTAAATCACTAATAACAGCTAACACGAACCCTTTATTTGCTCTCCGAAATATTGCCTTCTTAAGCTTCAACATATCATGAAAAAATTGTGGTTGACTCAGAATTAGAATTATTCACGTAACTCAAATATGTATTAGTTTTGCTTTGGACCCATGATTTTTGTTCGCAACTCTTATTATGATCACACATTAAGATGATCCATTTTCTGCTCCTTAATAAAGGGTGATTTTTCCTTATTGGTATTATTTTCAAAAGTCATTTAAATAACAAAAAAATTCCTAAGAATTGTTCTAAAAAGGACACGATTTTGATAGTGTTAATGGATTACTAAATAGGAGACTCCGGGATACAAGTATAAAAATGATCTAAATTGCGCAAACATTTATTATGTACTAAAAATAAAATTTGAAGCAAAATAACTTTTCATCGTTGAAACAATTATGATAAAATATCTTAATTTATCAGCACTCTTTAAACAATAAAACTATATACCTTCATAATCTAATCCTTTTTGTTTATTCACGAAGTCTTCTCTGTAGACATACTGTTTGAAGTTCTTTGTTCGCCAAGTATTCCATTATGTAAATTTAGAGCGAACAAGCCAATCCAAACCATATTGAATTCTACAAGTCCTCTTAGCTGATTACAGTAAATCCGATAAAATGTAGTATGAATTTTCGCGCACTGACGGAATTTCACCAATGGAATTTTTGACAATAGTAAGGTATATTCTCCATGAGCACTTTCAATCGTAAATGCTTCTAATATCTTCAAAATACATTAAATCTTATTCCCTAGTTTCGTTCGGAATTATGGCATAATTTTTTTTATACCTCTAACAGAAGTAACGATTTTAAATTATAAATATTATACTGATATTCAAAGTTAAGAGAAATTTCACTTTCGTTTTCATTGTCATATCAATCTGTTTCTCGGTTGTTTGAGAACATGTAGTGGTACCTGGTTCCCTCTAGATCATGGTGTCTAAACTATGACCGTTTCAGGGCCACATTGCAAAAAAAAAAAAAAAAAAAATGCTGGACCACACATACAATATTTTTTCAACAAATTGAAATAAAAATTAACTCTATGCAGTTTAATAAAATAAATTAGCTTCTTTTTATTATAATTTTTTTAAAATTTGAATTAGATATATATAGGTACATATTTATTTTAAATTTATAAAAGTTTCGTTTCATTTAGTTCGGATTTCATTAAGATGGAAAAAATTCAAATTAATGCGATGGATAAATTTGCTTTTGTTGGACAAGCAAATTGATATCGGGTTCAATTGATGAGGTTGCAATTCTTAATGCATTTTCAAGATGTTTGTCAGTGATCTTTGTCTTATTTTTGTTTTTTGTATGCTTCATTCTTGAAAATAATTGTTCACAAATATAGATACCGACCAAAACTGAAGACATTAATAAAGCATGATTGTGAAAATTAAGATATTTATCGCGGGGTAGGTAATCTTTATAAAACTCTAGTAAAGAAACATTCTCAAATTTTTCTATCAGTTGAATGTCACTTTGCAGTTCAATGAATTCCATTTGAAGATTTGAAGGTAATTTATTTATTTCTAGTGAAAATGGGTAAAAAATATGTTAAAATACTCTTCATTTTTTCGGAAATCTTGAAAATCTACTTTCAAACTCTTGAATTCAAAAATTAATGCAGCATATTTTGTGCAACTCACAGATTTATGTGCAGCCTAAATACTGAAATCTTTTACTTTTATTTGATTGTGCCAAAATTTCAACTTTCTTTCAAACGCTGTTATTGTTTGGAACATATTTTTCATAAATATATTTTTTCCTTGAAGCCTCAAATTTAAACCATTCAAATGTTCTGTTAAGTCCACTAAAAAAGCTAAATCTAAAACTAAATTAAACATACTGGCTTACAAATTTAAGATTTATTTCTTCATTAATATTCAAGAATTCAATGAAATATCATTGTAAAAAAATAAATGCTAAAATGCAAAACTATATTGTGTACGCCGGAAATGAAATAATATTAAATATCGTGTTATATCTAGATATACTGTAAATGCTCAACCTTTAATTAATATAACAGCCTATTAACCACAAAAATTGTATCGAATATTTTTACTTTTTCATAAAATAGACTATTTTAATTAATAATGATAGTTGGAAATGTTTTATTCAAAACTGGTTATTTCTTTAAAAAAGTTTTTTTTATCTCTCCTACTCAAATTTAATTAATATCTCTAGATATTAATTTATCTTAGCAGCAAAATTAATAGCCTGATTAAACTCATCAAAAATCTGAGTATTCCACTGCGAAATTTGGTTCATCTCCAATTCGATAACAAAGACTGAATAGATAATAAAGTTTTGTAACTCATCAAATGCTATAAATCTAATATTTTTGCTAAACTGAAATAAGAACATTTTTATACCTTGATAAGATGAGTTTTTTTTAACAATTTTTACCCAAAAATTCATTTGAATAAATTTTATTATTAATTTTTTTATGTATCGAAACTGCTTTAAAGGTTTTTTTTTTCTTTTTTTGAGAAACATTTCCTGTCCGTCAACTTTTTCTTAATTTAATCTTGAAATTTAATTCTGATTATTTGAGATAAAACTTTTAAAAAACTGAAATAAAAAACTAATATTAAAAACAGATTATACGAAATAGTACAAATGGAATGAAATCATTTACCAATAGTATTTCGTAAATTTAATACACTTTTTCTTATGATTGCATTCTAATTTTTGAGCATCTGTATTGTAATACTATAAATAAGTCTAAACGTAACATATTACTAGTTTTAAATATATATATATTCTATCATTAAAAGTAAATTCAAACTTGCAAATGTTATTAAATTCGAGTTCTACAATATTCTTAATTAATTAGGCTATTTAATTTTTAACAACAATAAAAAATATGATCTACTTTGATTTATCTTTACTAAACATAATATTTTCAGTTCCAACAAAATACAATATCGATTAACTAACATCTTTTCCATTAAGTTTAGCGATAACATCCATACAACCTCTGAACTGCTTGATTCCCCATAATTTCAAAAATGATGAGCAGCTGTAATTGCATATTAATAGAGTATACAAAAAATAAATTAGCAGTGAAATAATTAGGAAATCATTCTCAAAGATTTCATCACAGATAACGAAATATCTTTGCATTCATCATGATAGAGAATGCCGCGTGTGGGTCAATGGTCAGTAGTACTAGATTGGACTGTGAAGCTATTGGGGTCAGTCGTGACCGGTAAAGCCTCATTGAACTTCAAAGTGAAGTGAATTAAAAAGAAAAATTATGTAGAAGCATTAACACTTTTTTTTTTTTTTTTATTTCAGATCAACTTGAGCTGGTGGCAAATACAAACGAATTAATGATTCATTTATCCAATGATAACGTTAAATACGTAACAATTGTATTGCTTAAAACAATTTCTTATAAAACATACATTTTCTACATCTGCATTATCTTGTAAGGTATTGAGTCATTATCATTTTATAATAAAATGTAGCAAACGTATTCTTTTGACATTTTCGTATCATATATCTCAGCTGTCTTCAAACCTTGTTGAAGACCAATTGGAATCCTTAGAACTATAAGTTTTTTTTTTTTTTTTTTTTTTTTTGGAGGGGGGACACTATTTCATCTTTAAAAAATATTTTTTAAAATAAAGTTTAAAGTAGTTTAATATATTATAAGTCCTTTCTAAAGACAATTCAGGAAGGGTAGTGTCACTCATATTAAAAATTTTACATAAAATTAATATAATTTATTAATTAATAGCATTAACTCGTGCTCCAGGGGTCACCTACCCTGGCCGCCTTAGTGATTGGGGTGTGCTAGCATTTTTTAACACAAACTGTCAAAATCTAGCTCTATCGATGTTATGTGCAAACACATTTCATATTCTTCATTTAATTCCTTTCTACATTTTGTTTTTGTTGACTCATACTTTGAGAGATTGATTGATTATCAATGTCACGCGAAGAAGAATCATAAAGGCTATTGGCGACTGACTTCGTAATTTTGAACCTCGGTCAAAGTGACAAGGACTACACCTGAGGGGCACCTCCCTCTCCAAACTTCCTTGCCACGTCAACGAGAGGACTTGCAACATCGACATATTTCACGTGCATCAACGCCATTACACGGTGAGTCTTTAGTGGTTTCAGGATCCAAAACCAAGACTTGACGAAACAACGCCATTCGCCAGTTCTCGACCATGACCGCTAGGTTTCTGCGACCACATATGTGTTGAGAGAGACTTTTCACTTAAATATATAGTTCTGAATGGTCAAAGCCCCTGGTTCGGCCTCACAAACTTCACAGTGAAGTGAATGTATTTTGTATACACATTAAACAATTGACTGAGCAATTGAAAAATCGAAGCTACTCTCTCACATAAATCACTCCTGACGTCACATTACGGACACAAACGAAGCTTCTGATTAATCACCAAATATAACTAAATGTATTTTTATATATTTTTTTTTGTTAATAAACACTACTCAACTTGTACGAGTGATTTATAATTTTCTTTTCAAATTTTTATTTTGATTCGCGGAACCTTGGAGTTTGACTCGTGGAAGCCCGGGGCTCCATGGAACACAGTTTGAAGATCATTGATATATTTATTGCAATGCAATTCAATTTTTACAAATTATAAGGAATTCTAAAGAATACAGAGTTAAGATTAAAATTTTTACAAATAAAATGATTACTCTATTGGGTGTCTTAAAAGTTCTCGCACTCATGGGATTCATTAATTTATTATACAAAAACAACGAACTTAAAAGAAATTATTTTTATGCTAATAGGAAAAGTACTTCTAACATAACGTAGAAAAATTTTTGAACCTACATTTACTACAAATGCTCAAAATTTCCACCCCTTTCTAGGTTTCTTTCTAGGCTGAATTATTTTGTCTGTACTTGTATATCAAGATGCTGAGAGTGACTACTTGTAACCTTTGAGTAATGTAAATTTTCAGATCATCTATTAACTGGAGATTATATCATAAACTCTGTTCTTTAAATATACCCATAGAAAAAAGCCAGGGAATGCTTGGATCAGGGGAACGAAATTCATGACTTAAAAAAACCGATGCAATATGCCTCTTTATACCAAGAGTTATGAAACTCTCTCAACCACGTCTCTCTCGGGCTAGTTATTAAAGCATTTTAATTTCTGGGATTGTTGTAGAAAAGAGCCACTGCATACTCCTCCTCCAATTATCATCATGATGATACGATTAGAAACATTCTAACTGATTTTTGTGGAGAAAGCTGCTTTTCCAGCCATTACTGTAATGATATACCTCCCTTCCCTTTTGAAATGAGTTTTGTTTAGAACAGTTTCCGTTTGACGTCATTTGCTGTCTCGAGTTGAGTGGTGGGTCTCATTGACACAGGCGCCGTTGCCGGAATGTCATTAGTTGTGATTTATGTGCAGTTGTTGTAGTCAGACGCACAGAGGCAAGTGTTATCAGAGGGTGTTTGCAACCAATAGTTCTAGGTCAAGTCCTGAGTCACCACTTATGTTTTTTTGGTGGTTTTTGATCCCGTGGAGAGAAAGAGTTGTTGTTGTTGACATTGGATACCGGCGTCTGTTTTGAACCCTGGAACAGTGAGCCCCCCAAAAAGTTGACCGGTCTTTTTTTTTTTGCTGCGCCTTTACCATCTAGACTAAAAGAGACTTCTCCTTCGGGCTAGTTATTAAGACGTTTTAACTTCCGGCGTTGTTGTTGAAGAGAGTCGCTGTAGTCTCTTGCTTCGTCAGTTCAGTCTTTCAGTGAAGAACTATTGCAAATCTGGATAACAATAATGGCTGAAGTCCTAAATATGAAACAATGCTACGACAAATGCGAGAGCTGTGGTTCAACCAAATATTAAGGTAAGTTACTTTTTTTGACCACTCAGTATATATATATATATATATATATATATCCAAACAACAGTCAAAACAATGGGCTGTTTCAGGTGAATTTGCTCCAAAGACGACTTCACTAGTCCGAGACTATTTGACAACGATTTTCTTCGGGTACGAAGATCTTGATATTCATACACTTCTTCGGAAAAGGAAAAACAATCAATGGAGTACAGTGAGCTACAATTTTGCAGTGAGTTACCCTCTATTCGTATACCTCTTTTCCCATTCATAACACGGGTACTTTATATATATATATATATATATATATGGTGTATGCGCTTTCAGAAAACAAAGCCTTTTCAGGAAGAGTATTAAAGTTTCATTTCATAGAATGTTGCATTTGGTAATAGATTTTGAAAACACTTTATCAACCAGTTTAACGGAAATGTCAGTAAACAAAAGTATTTTCCTTTCCAACAATTGCTTTCTCTTTCCTGCTATGAAAATGAGTACTCCACAGAACGCAGAAGCATAAATTCAGTCCTGTGATAGGCTCTAATTATTCTTCCATGCAGAATTTTCCAACCAAATTGGTTTAATTTGGTTAAAAGAATCTCTAGGGACTCGAAATCGCACACATAGTTTACCAAAGTGATTTTATTTGTCGTAATGGTGCTCATTTTTAGAGATTCATCACTTAATGGTCGGAAATCTATCCGGAGTTTTAGAATTGCCTTAGTTAAGAATTCCAAAAGGGCATTTGCTTTCAGGCAAATTGAAATGAGTTCTTCCCTCCTTGGATTTCTCTTATACAGAGTAGAAACGAGAAACACCATTCTAGTTCACATCTATAAGGTTTGGGTATCAAAATATTTTAAAATCATCTTATTTATAAATGACTTAAGAGATTTATGTTACATATTTATTTTAAAATAATTAAAATGTTATAATTTAAATATTTTACAAAATTAATCTGGAACATTTTTTTCCAATATTATATATTTATCTTCGATTTAAGGAACAGTATGTATATATTACAATTTCAAATGACATAATATGTACTTGAAGAACAAAAGCGATTATCTACTTCTTTTATATTGATTAATGCAAACTGTATAGATTTATCGAGAATAAGTTTACATATAGGACAGAACGCACGTTTCATCCTTTCTTCTGCTCAGCGGATCATTTAACGTACATTACTTTCGCGCATTTACTATGTATTATTGACGTAACAATTACCACAGACTTCGGGTCATTGACCTTTACAAAAAATTCTGCATTTGGCTTTATTTCAATGCCAATAAAGAAGAATTTGCGTAATACTAAATCTTATTAATGTAAGTGGTATTTCCGCGTTATATTAAAAATAGTAAGCACTGTCAACAGTATATGACCTTGTGTAATGAATTTCAAATCTGCATAACAAAAACTATTTAAAAAATACTGTAATACAATATCCCTTCCTTTTACATCTAGTGCTTTACGTCCAAGCAATGAACTGATTGTTTTGATTTTCAATTTAATTGATATTTTCCTTAAACGTGTGACTTTCTGTTCGTATTTAGGGATTAAATTATCCATTTAATAGCACAGGGAATACGTTTTATTAAGTTTTGAATAAAATAGAAGTATTTTTGTTTTATTTTTTATTCCTAACTCTGTTTCAAAAATGTAGGTTTGGTTTGGTTTTATTGACGTCGCACTAGAAGTAACACAAGGGTTATTAGCGGTGGACATCGTAATTTTGAAGCTCGGTCAAGTGACACATGAGCTAGAGTTCCACAACATGCCAATTGGAGGATTTTGGGCCTCGACAGATTTAACGTGAATTAGCCCCGGCTACACGGTGGGACTTTAAAGGCATCAAGGCTCGAACCCACGACTTACGAAAAACCCCGGCCACGAGTTGTAATAAAATATGAAGGTAATTAGATTCAGTTATATAAGAGGAGTGCATAAAATTTCAGTTACTTTATTCTATATAATAAGTTTTTATTGAATTTTGAAAGAGCGCACAATATTCCACAAATGAACAATCCAAACAAAATCGGGCCACGGTAGTCTTATGGTCATGGCTTCGGATTCGTAGCCGGCGGCTTTCGTTCAGTCGCGAGTTCGATCCTTGGCCGCTGAAGACCCGTCGTGCAGCCGGGGCTGATGCACGTTAAATCTGTTGGGGCCCAAAGTCCTCCCGTTGGCGTGGTGTGGAAGTTAGGAGGGGGTGCCAGGTCAGGTGTCGTCCTCGTCATTTGACCGTGGTTCAAAATTACGAGGTCCGTCACCAATAGCCCTCGTGTTGCTTTTAGTGCGACGTTAATAAAAACTAAACTAAAAATACTGTAACTCTTTCTTATTTAATACATTAAATGATTTTTGGGATTCATTTCATCTGCCAAATTATAAAAATTTTAGTTGTAAGAAACACATATTAATCAATATATCTCATACATTAACAAATTGATTCCTTTCATCAAATCTTTCATGACAATTTTTTTCTAAGAATCCTATATCGGACTTGTTTCAAATACTATTTTTATTAAATAAGTGCTTCTTAGTATGTAGAAGGAAACTTTTATTAAATTATTAATATTACGTTCTTTGAGTTTTTAAAAAACTTTGAACCAAAAATATTTTACTATAAAAAATTAAATCTTTCAAAAAGTATCTTTTGGTGTAATGCTGAAATTATGACTGTGATAAATATTTCTGGACCTGAATGTTTTGCAACAACAACACACACACGTGTGTGTGTGTGCGCGCGCGCGCGCAAAAGAAGCCACGTATATAAGCAAATAATAAATTTTCTAAATATTTCAAAAATAAAGTAAAATTACCATTAAAAATATGAACATGAGATTTATAAAGAAATTATATTAAAATAAGAACTAAATAATATTTATAAATTAAAGCTAATCACTAAAAACTGAAAAATGAAGAAATCAAGAAAAGTAAAGACCAAAGAGTCAAAAAAAAAAAAAGATGTAAAGTAATATCAAACGCAGTTTCTGTCTTTAAACAGAAAAATATGCGTAGCAAAATATGTTTCATGAATCCAAACCATCCCATTCAGCAAATTACTTATAACAAAAATTCGTAAGAACCATGATTCAATAGAAAAAGAACACACTATCCAAAGTTAGGACATAACTATATAAAATTGCATAAGATAAGAAAATTATCTGTATAAAATCATGATTCTTTTAACTCACTTAAAATAACGTATCATGCACAGAAAATGTTAACAATTTCAATTACCAAGAGACATAAGTTATTAATAAATCAAGATATATATATATATATATATATATATATATATATATATATATATTGTTACGAACCTGCAGTAAAGCTTCCCTACAGCATTACTCTTATAAAGAAAGAGACATTTAAAGAGATTTCGTCGTTCACCAAGGAAAGCTTGAGCCAGTGACTCCCATCTTTGGAGATGAATTTGGCAACTTAGTGTTTTTGGTTAAAAAATAAATGCTCTCGAAAATTCTGGAATCTTGTCAATACCTCAGTTAAGAGGAAAGTTATGAATTTTTCCTGAATTTTCTCTGTAACGACACACCTGATCGGAACAGCTGTTAACACGGAGAGATGCGAAGCCTTGCCGCATTGGCCCATCGAATATGACGGGAAGTGGCTAGTATATGAAGCTATTGGAGTCTGCCCTGAAAGTGCAAAGTATCACTTTGGAGATATGTCCGCTGTATGAACTATGAAGAGCTGAACGTTATTGTAAGTGCGGAGTTACTATTATTACAAATGTAATTTTGTATCTGTTTGTGATGTTGATCCTCACAAATGCTGTATTGTTTCTTTTGTGTAGCTATTCTGTCCAAATTTTGCTACCTCTATTTCGTCTTTTCCTGAGAATTTGCGAATAAAAAATGTCACTTTCTATTATCCTCTTTGTTGGATCGTTTTCACCGTTCACCCTCAATAAGACGATTTTTGTTGCAATGTATAAGTAGTTATCATAAAAAAGATAAAAATTGAAATTGGCACAAACTATTCATTGTTTTGAAATTTCTTCAGGCTGAAAAATTCTGTGGGTCGAAAAGACCTTCAATTTACAAACACTATACCTCACACCTTCATAATTGTTAAAATAAAATAAACAATAACAGAGCGTCATGTAAAAGATATTCAATAACTAAACTATCATTAGCTTTTATATAAAATAAGTAAAAGGACAAAAAAAAACCGGATTTTATGTTCATTATTACTCCAGTCAAAATAGTTCTTAAAAAATCTAAAAATGTTCCTGTGATTTATTTATCCTTCTTTAAGTAGACATGTACAATTTTTTTTGTCCGAAATATTTGCATATAAATTAATGTTGTTGAAATTATTACAAAAGCATACTTATATAAGTGATTAAAGACCGAAAATGTTTTATATCAAACGAAATTAAAATACTTCGATATTATTTTTTCAGAAAAAGGAACTCATCCTAGATTTTAAAAAGATTTTACATTTTAAACATATATCATTATCAGAAGAATATATAGAATCATCTTTTAATATTAAATAGTTGTAAGATTCTTACAAATAACTTAAAGAGAAAGCTTTAATATAATGGCACAGGTTATAATTTGAAAATTCAAGACTAAGGAATATATAAATACCTCGTGTTTTTTTTTCTCTGTTTAAAGAAATTAGTGAAGTAAAACCTGACATGAGTAATTAATAATTAAATTAACTGTGTTTTATACACAGAAAAGAATTTTATTTCTAACTATTATACATTGTATTATATAACGTAGGAAGAAATTTAATAATGAATGTAAATGAAAAAAAATCACCGTATCCCTTTTTTGATAATAACATCTTTATAAGCTAGCATTAGCTTTCTGTCAAGAATCATACAAAAAATAGCAAAATTTAATTAACGTTAAAGGGAAGCTAGAGTAATTTGGAATTTCTAGTTAAAAAGCAAGCTTGGTCTTATCTATCTTAAATTAAAATTGGATGTTTTTAATATTGTAGAAAAGAAATACCTCCCCCCACCCTTCCTTATAGCTTACATGTATTTTTCAGAATGAAAATCCTTCTAAAATTTTATGAAATGATGTAATAAAGCCTTTAAGTAAAAAAAAAATTAACAAAAAAATTATTTCAAGTTGCGTGAATTTATATAATTATTCATATATAATTAGGGATTTTTACCTAAAATTTTTTGAAGTTAAAAAAAATAATTGATTGCACACATCATTATTTCATCTTAAATGAGAAGTAGAAAGTTATCAATTACACTCAGAAAAAAATTCCGTAATAAACGTTAATTGAAATTCATAGTAATATACTTAAAAAAAATTTTATTTTTAAAGAAATCTTCTAATGAACAGAAATGCTTTAAATTTTAATTTTCTAAAAGTTTTCGATACGTATCGATTAAAAATAAATTATTGATGTTTATTACCATATTACTTAGAAAAAAATTTAAGAAATGGGGAAGTACTTTTTAAAACTAATATGGATTTCCCTTCAAGAGTTATCAATAATTCTAAATATGATATAGAGAAACAAATCCACTCGATACTCTATCTCAGCTATTTAATTTACATTTAGGAAGCTTTTGAAAACAAAACTGTTGAAAATTCATATCGCAAACTTTGGTAAATTGAATAAAGAAGCAAACAGTTCACCAAGTTAAAAAAAATTCACTTATTTGTTTGGAAGGAAAAAATAACTGTAATGTATGTGAAATTATAATAAAAAAATTATAATAAATTGAGTCAATTGACTGGTTTATTCTAGAATTTAGTATTGACATTTTGGCAATGGTTAAAATTGTTGCACTTCAAGAGGGAAGATAGAATAGTATTTTGAGCTACGAGGTTATTTAAACTCACATTTTATGCTTTTTCAAGTTTTTGTATGACTTTAAGTATAGCATTGACGCGATTTTTATAAGTGAATAAATCTTTATAGTAAACTAAAAAGTTTTCTGATATGTAAGCTTCCAAATTACTGTTCATTTCTTAATACACCAGACATGTAGTTTTCATACTCGTGGTGTGTTGTATTTGAAAGATTTTGGTCTTTTTGTTTTGTCTTTCGAGTATTTAATAACTTTATCGTTTTAGCTATTATAAAATTTGGTTCTTAAAGATTTATTTTGTCATCCTGTGTGTCTTTCTTTTTTAACTTAATTTTTAGGAACTAGCCTTTAGATTTTATTTTTTCAATTTATATTTTCAATTTTTCTGGGGGATTTCTTCAAAAAAAATTACATTTACAAATTTTTTGAATGTATACATGTTTTTGATAACATTGATTTTTGGTTCATTTTTTAATCTACTTTCTTTTAAATTATGTTTTTTTCATTTTCTGTTAATTGATTTATTAAGCTTAGTATAATTTTTTATGTATATATATATATATATATATATATATATATATATATATATATATCTGTGTGTGCAACATCTTGAAGATGTTAATGTTGGAGATGACTTGAAGAAAAAGGCAGCATTTTATTATTAATGAATATTGATTTTTATTCATATTTTGAAGCATTTTATTAATTTATATTATCCAAGGCATGACAAGAGTATAGCGTTCGAGTTCGTTCAGTTCACACAGCAAGTGTCAGAGAGAAAAGGAAAGTTACATCGAGCCAGAAGCTTTTGTATTCCAGGGGAGGGGAAATAGATCTCCCCTTAAAATTTCGTTAATGCGGAGGTTTAAAATAAGCCTCGGGATATTTTTAGTAAGCATTACACACGCGCGCGATTCTAAAGGGGAAATTGCTATATTTGAAAGAGGATGGAAGGATTCGGCATTAAGAATAGTTAAATAAAAAGTGAATATAAATTTAATTTATCACACACACACATATATATAATTATTTATGTTAATTAGACATAATTTTAACATTTAATGAAAATTCATAGTAAATTGCTTACATATGTAATAAAAACCAAAATTAAAATTATGAATATTAAAACTATAAAATTGAAAATATTACAAATTACAAATGCATATAGTGTAAAAAATCAAAAATACAGAACAGTCATTAAATTGCAGAAAGTATAATATAACATAGTGTCCAAGAATACATATTAACATATAAGTACCGTATATTAAGACGTATAAGGGCGTACCGGAGTAAAACGCGTACCTATTTTTAAAATTTCGTTTTAAATTAAATTATCCGTACAATGCGGACATCAAATTGATAAGCTTCCAGAAATTTGTTAATGACCTAAGACACACAAAAAAAAATTATTAAAATGTTACGAATTGAAAATATGGAAGAAATCCAATAATGTTTAGGATATGAAAAGAACAAAAACGTTTCACACAAAAACAACAGATCACGAAAAATCTGACTTTTCCTTACTACTTTTCTGCTTAACAGAAGGTACAAAACTAAAACCCATGGTTATTTTTAAAAGAAAGCCGGTGTGAAATGTCGCTTCCCAAATGGTGTTTTCATTCATATTCTCGGGAAAGGATGAATGGACGAAAACTCGGTAAAATTGTGGGTAAGAAATGTTTGGAAAAGTCAAAAAAGCTGGTGCCTTAAAAAAAAATCAGAAAGCCTTTTTGTTTAGGACATTTTCTGATCCCATCTAACGAATAATACGAAGAAATGGAGGAAAGAGTGCAACACAAACATGACAGTTATTCCAGGCGGATTAACGCCATTAGTTCAGCTTTTAGATGTGTGAGCAAATACGCTATTCAAAGGAAATTTAAAACGACAGTGGATTACGTGGATATCAGAAGGTGAAAAAACATTAATAAAAGGAGGCCAAATACGTCGCGCTAGTCTAGAAATAGTTAGTGAGTGGATAATAAAAGCATGGAATGAAATTAAACCTGGCATATATAATTCAAAAGTCATTTAAAATGCAGTATATCTAACATTCTAAATGGAATGGAAGATGTTTATTTATTTATGGATCAGAGTAACATTAATGGTGAAGATGAAACAGAATTCGATGATGTGCTTGAAGATATAATGGAAAGTGAATATAACGAACTTTTCCTGTCATACGACATTGGAAATTTTTAAGTCCAAAAGTTATGTCATTTCTTTTAAATATGAGACATTTAGGTACAAGTAGAAATCTTTTTTTATGCTGATATTTTATTTATTTTAAAATCTATAAATTTTATATCTGGCGTATAATGCACAGCTGAATATTTCGACCATTCTTTTTTTGTTTTAAAATTGAGCATTATGCACCGTAATATGCGGTAATTTAATTAAAGTATTAACCAGTAAATTAGAAAACTGCAACAAAGTATAAAATATGAAATACTAACCAGGACAATAGAGCATATTTAAAGAGAAAGGAATAAGGAAATTAAATATTAAAATAAAGATAAAGTAATTCTAACCTGTCTCAAACTTGAGACTGAGAAATATGTGCTTATATTAGTATTACAGATCCAAACAATCATATTTCAGAGAATTACAGTATAAAAAATGGTATAAAATTAAAATAAGCTGAAATTGCTAATAAATGTGAAAACCCAACCAAAGAAAAGAAGAAAGGAAACAAAATCATTTAAACAAAGTAAATAAACACACCCATTAAAAACAATACTTCTTTTATATTCAAAATTAAATAATTTTAATTAAAAAAGAGTTAAAAATGTACCACATAAGCGAACACAAATGATGTTCTTAAGCCTTTCTAACAATATGGCACGATGTATGTACTCGATGTACTCGATTACCAGGAAGGTATTTACAATTAAACGCATATGACTGATGGATTAAATTAACCTAAAATTATCTTCTTAAATTATATATATATATATATAAATATATATATATACCAAGAAGAATAATTATAAATAAATTTAAAATGTTTTTCAGACTAATAAATAAATATTCGTAAAAAATTTAAAACTGAAAAAAATGCATAAGAATAAAAAGATTTAAGAACTACTAAATTTGCTACTAAATTAAACTACTAACTCTGCACCTCTGTAAACCTCCAAAATGCTTGCAAATTTAATCATTTTATTTTCATCCCTTACTGTTTACGTACAATAAATATCTTTTTGTATTTGTTTTCCTTCGTGGTGTTGCAATTTTAATGGCCAGCAGTGTGTGTTTAAACAAGGTATAACAATTACATTTTATAAACACAAGACATTTTAAAATAATTTGAAACAAAAATACCTAAGTGAAAAAATCAATAGTTAAAGAGGCAACCAAAAGTGAAATTTAAAGAAATACTTATGAAAATCAACCAAAAATTTACTTAAATAATCAAACTACCTAAAATTTAAAATCTTAAGTAATCATAACAAACTAATCAAGAATCAAACCAATTTTAAAACAAAGCAAAGTAATAGAAAAGGAACAATTTAGAAAAATGGAGATAATGTAATTAGTAATGTTTCATACTTTGGAATTGAATAAGGTGTGTTTATATCGGCATTATAAATCTAACCATCCCACTTCAGTGAATTACATTATACCAAGATGGTAATAAATTAATATTCAAAAATTCAGAAATTCAACCGCAGGGAAAAAGAAAAGAGATAAACGTAGGAAATGTATTCAATTATACTTAAAAATACACAAGTGCACTTAAAAAATGTTAATGTAAAATATTTCAATACCAATTAATAATTTTAATTAAAAGAGTTTTTTTAATTAAAACATTAATTGTAATACAAAGGAATGCAAACTAAAACGTAATGTAATACACTATATGTATATATATATATGTGTGTGTGTGTGTGTGTGTATCTCT
>BMAW01058411.1:146876-165056 GCA_019974015.1 Nephila pilipes | reverse complement strand
CCTTTGAGTTAGGACAAATGAATGATTGGATATCAAAAATTTATATTTTTGGAATTATAACGCATATTACAATAAGTGATACTACAAAGTAAAGAAAAATTTTAAAAAGTTTTTTTACACTGTCGATTAATAAACGACAGCACATCCATAGAATGTTGCGATTGAAATCCAAAAATGGCAACAATGACAGAGAAGAGTTTTTGCGTATCAGAATATGCATAGGTTTTTAAAGTTATTTGTGTAAGGCTTTCGTTTAGAAATTATTACGGAAAGGAAGCACCAAGTCCATTCTGCATTGGTATCGTTTGTTTAAAATGCAAGTGGCTTGTGCAGAAAGAAAAGCAGTGGCAGTCCACGGGACTCGGAAGAAACGTTGGAGAAGTTGAGACAAACGAGTTTTGTTCGAAGTCCACGGAAGTCTACGACAGCTGCCGCCAAAAACACTGTTTATGCACCACCGATGCCGAAAACACTGCAAGAATTAAAAGAATGCCTTTGTGCAGCATTAGGATCCATTAACAGTGATATTCTACAAAATGTGTGGAATTAAATTGATTATAGATTAGATGTTTGTTGTGAGATAAGAGAATCACGTATTAAACATTTGTATCTGAAAATAAAACTTGGTATATTTTCTTTCAATTTCGTGTATCATTTATTGTAATAAATGTATTACTTTCGAAAATATAAATATTTAAAATCTGGCCATTCATTTGTGGCTAACCCTGTACAAGGAGAGGTTATTATATAACAAGACTGACGCTGTAAGACATTTTATTTCGATGTCATTTACATTTACTTATTAATCGCCTTCAATATACACCCCTCCTCTATCCCTATAACCTTCTTGCGAATCTTCCATTATTCGACACAGTTTTAGAAATTTTAATCAGCTCCTTCAGGACGCGTGCCTCTTTCTCTTTTACAGCTTCAACAGGCTCAAATCTCGTTCCTTTTAATACTGATTTCATCTTAGGAAACAGATAGAAGTCGCATGGCTCAAGATCCGGAGAATAAGGTGAATGGTCTAACATCTAGATGCTGCTCTTAATTAGAAAGCTCTTGATATACAATACGGAATTACTTGTCCTGCAACATTTCGGGTCTCTTTTTCATTATTTTTTTCACGGAGCTCAACAAGAACCTGATGGGATTAATGTTGATTAATAGATTGACCTTCAGCAACCTAATGAAAGTACACAATCCGATGAATATCGGAAACAAAATCGTCGTTACTTTGAAGTTTAATTTGTGCATTCGAGTTTTTTTTTTTTTTTTAGCTCTCGATGAAGTTTGGCTCTTCGTTTCAAGATCACAAGTAAACACCAACGATTATCACACGTTATTATCCTTTCCGATAAATTTTGGGTCATTTTCAATGGCATTCAAAGTGTCAATACAAATATTTTTGTGAGCTCCTTGATGTTTAAACGCGAGAATTTTATACACTATTTTAGCAAACATTTTTTGCATGATAAAATTGTTATCTAAAATTTACCGAACGGTTTATTTGCCGATTCCTACATTCTCAGCAATTGCACGATTACTTAACAAACGATCAGATCGAACCAGATTACTGATTTTTTTCGATACTGTCATCCGTTTCTGACTTGGGAGGGAGACCCGGCTGTGAATAATTTTTAGCGTATTCTTGGTCATCTTGAAAACGCTTTAACCCATCAAAAACATGTTCACATGATAAACATTCATTGCCATTCACTTATTTCGATAAATTATCAGTAGTGTTTTTTCATGCGAAGTTTCATGTGAAATTTCTCTACGATTTATTGCTCTTTTGTTACACTTATCATTTTTCCGGCGAAACAAAAAAAAAAAAAACTCTAATACGAATGAAGGCTACGGCTATACGGATTTGTTTACGGAAGGGAGAGACACTGCATTCGAAAGAGAAGGCTTCAAGTTAAACAGCTGTCAGTCGCTGGCGTTCGACGCATGCCAGTCCTTTGGGATACTTCAGTAGTAGCGTCCATCTCGTTATTTAATATTCCCACCTCGTATACTTTTTTTTTCTAAAAATTGAATGACTGATATAGTATTCTTACGACTGAACTGATAATTTTCACCTTGAATAATTTTATGCCTTAAATTAATTTCGATCTTACAAGTGCATGACTCTTTAATAAAAATTAAAAATTACCAATAAATGTTTATTACGAATAATTTTATCATTTCGCAGAAAAGTTTTAATTGAAGATATTTAAATTGAAAATTAAAAATTATACTTTTTTCAAATTGAAATTAATTATAAATAGATACCATCTTCATGTCCAAAAAGTTGATCTTAACTTATTTTCATTTACTAAAATCTAATAAAAATCTTATTCGATAATATATACACATAAATAGAACCAACTTATTAAGACGGTATGGGGGGAAACTAAATACTGCCGATATAGAGGATCCATCGATTTTTGAAAGTTTGAAGTAAATTAAATACTTTTTTTAGAATTTCATCAAACCTTATCTAAGAGCATAAAGACTGTTTCAAATAATCTCCATGTATCGATCTACAACAGTCCTTTGGGATATTAATTAACAAAATCTTCAAAGACAGCAATTGATTAAATTATACGTACCCGCATTTCCATAAACATTCAGGTCAAATCCATCTTTCCAATACTTTGCTGTGTTTCATTCTGAAATTATTTTCCACATCTCTTTATGATTAGAAATCGCATTTAATTTAAGTGGATACTCGAACCACTTGAACAATTATTCATACTTTAGTAAATAGAATCAATAATCAATCTTTGTTTAGAAAATTAGAATAATTGGTCGAATGAAAACAATTATATTGTTCTTAAGATACGAATTTCTTCCACTTACTGATGTTTCACTTTCCCACTTAATTTCCAAATTTTCTGATTCAAGTGATTAGGCTTGCATTCCAGCCTTTGTGAATTAGAATTAGCCGCAATTGATGGGAATTAGGAGTAACCGCATTTATCTATACATATAATTGTGTATATATATATAATTTTTATCGTGTTCTTTGTAGATTAGAAAGATTCTCTTCAAAAGAGATACGACTATTGTATAAGATATCCCTACTTTCTTTCTCTCATATATCTTAATTCATACGCATTTATTTTGTTTGATAAACATTTTAAAAAGATTTAATTTAATTCCATGCTCATAAGACCTAGTATACTTTTTACCCTTGTTTATCTAAAATTATAAGATAATGCATAAAAATAAAATATAAAATAATTTTCCTCCTTAAGAATGATAAGTTTGAGTCATTCCTAAAATCTAATTAAAAAAAATAGAAAAATAGCAAATAGATTTCAGTAGCAGCAAGAGAAATATTGCTTATTTAAAAGAGAATTCTCTCTGTATGGTACAAAATTGTTTAAAAAGAATTTTCTTCTCTATATATAGTAAAGAATTCTTTGAGAAAATATTCTTTATTCGTGCATAAAACAATATTTTTCATAAGAGCGATTAATTTAAGTCATTCCGAAAACCTAAGCAAAAAATAGATTAATTGAGTAGTAGTATGATTGTTTAGTAATGTCTAACTGTGAAGAAAAACTAGGGCTATTGGCAACGGACCTCGTAATTTTGAACCTCGGTCAAGTGACAAGAACGACACCTGAGCTGGCACCCCATCCCTAAGCTTCCACATGACGCAAACGAGATGACTTTTAGCCACAACAGATTTAACGTGCATCAGTCCAGCTATACGGTGGGTCTTTTGGGGCATCTGGGCTCGAACCCACGATTCGATGAAAACCGCGGGCCGTGAGTCCACGACCATGACCAATAGGCTACCGTGTCCTGTTCATAGTTCAGCAACAGAAATATTATGCGTAATTTTAGAACTATGCTGGGTATCTTACTAGTATTTTGAAAGAAAATGAAATAATATAGTTTTACTTTAGATTTGATAGAAATTCAACAGTTTTTCTTTCTTTGATTAGGTATATGAGTCTGATGTATCTATTTTGATGGTATGATGTATTGATGTGTTTATAAAAGAAAAAACACCACATATTTTTAGCTTTTACCTTTTCATATTTTAACAATACCCTTTATATTCGAAGATAACTTACATGTTTTCGACCAAGAACTAACTGGATTGTTATAAAAAAATCGGATATATATCCACTCATTGTCAAAAAATGTGTGCACTAAGAATGAAATGTCAGAATAAAACGAAATTTTACTTACGTAAGTACAACGTTGATGTAAGTAAGTGATAACAGAATCAAAACAAAATGATCATTTATTGTAAGAACAATTCCAAAAAAATGGATGTTTTCGTATTCCGTTGGGCCACCTTTAGCATGAATGCATGATGTGATACGGCCATACATTGAGGCGTACAAGAGAAGGGTGGAAATGTTGCGGAGGTAGTCCTGTGAAACCCCTGTTGCGTGTGGGAGAGCACTGTCTTGTTGAAAAATGGCTCCTGGGAGCCTTGCCATGAGTGGCAACACATGTGGCTGAAGAATATCACGAATATACCTCTGGTCTGTCATGGAGCCGTGGATCAATATTAAGGGTGACCGTGTGTCGTATGCGATGGCTCCCCATACCATAACATCAGTTGTGGGAGCAGTATACCGCTATACAACGAAGACAGGATTGAGATGTTCACTACGAGGCCTCCACGCACTTACACAATTGTCATCACTGTCCAAATTGAATCTGTATTCATCTCTAAAGAAGACCCGATTCCATTCGGCTGCGATCCAATCACTTCGAGCGCGACACCACTCCAAACGGAGGGTACGGTGAGTGGGTGAATGGAATGTGTAACGTAATAGGCGCCGCGATAACAACTGTCCATCAGACAAGTGCCTTGCGATGGTACGGACTGTGTATGGGTGGTGGAAAATGAGACAGTTGGTGCTATGCGTGCATGTATGATGTGACAGTTTTTTCGACTATTGGTCTGTCGAGGGCGTCCTGAGCCTGGTCGCCGTGTAACAAACCTCTCTTTTGTACAGTGGTTCCAACACTTCCTCACTGAAAAGTCAGAACGGCTTAGGTGGCGAGCTATTCACCGAGCTGACCATCCGGTTTTCATCAATCCGATGGTTCTTCCCCTCTCGAACTCTGGGAGCAGATTAAATAAAATTAGGTGTTAGAAGTTTTCAAATGGAGTGGTGGGAAATTTCGTTGCAGGATATATCATGTCAGGAACTATCAGTATCTTCTGACCGAGATTCAAAATGACGAGGTTCTTTACTAATAACCAGTTATGTTTCTTAGAGCAACGTTAAAACGAACGTACAACAACTGTAGGGAATCTAAGAACTAATCATGTTCCATGAATTTGTGACTCGTTATTTAGGATATTATGATATATGAAACATTTTTTTCTTCTTTGTTTTCAATTTCTCAAAGAGCTTTCCATGATTCTACCCTGATCTGCAAAATATTTTAAAACTGAAATGACCGGTTTTTCTTTAAAATACTGTTTGCATCGGTACATTCTAGCATTTAATTTTTTTGTAATGATAACAACTAGACCCCAAAAGCATCACAAAATTAAAATAATGAACAAATACTTCAAGAGTACAATTGTGACAAAATCATATTGTATAACACCGCAAATTCACAAGAATATCTCGTAAGTAGATATGTGTGTAAAAAGTATATATTTTGTTTGTTTCGTAATCTTTTTCTGAAACTGACTTGAGTAGACATTTCATAAAATACGATTCCATCACTCAAAACTAACGTATGAATGTATCCCTATTTTTTATATCAATAGCTGTGTTTTCTAAGTATGTTCATAATTTTTTTAAAAAATTCCTTTTATAAGAAAAACAGATGTTAAAAAAATTTAAAATAATCTTCAAAGCTCTCAGATTTATAAAATAAATAAACTTGAGACAGAAACAAAATAACTTTAAAAAAAAAAACCTTTCAAATGAAACGCATTTTAATTTGCAGATTTTCAAATTTTTCATTAACATCGCCCTTGAACAATAGAGGTTATTGACAATTGAACTCACAGCTCTGATTCAGGGTCAAGGGAAGCACCTTGAGTCTTAGTTCCATTTAGGGGCAGCAGTAGCCGAGTGTTTATGGTCGCGAACTCAAGGCCAGCGTTGCTTCAGTCGAGTCCTGATATCTCTAAATATCCGTCCTGTAGCGAGGCTTATGTACTATTAATCTTTCTGGGCAAAGTCTCCCCCTTAGCATGGAGTAGAAGTTTGGAGAAAGGAGTGACAACTTAGGTGTCGTCCTTGGTAGAGGCTCAAAATTATGAGATCCGTCGTCAATAACCTTTTTGTTGTTTTTAAGTGCGACTTTAATAAACAGCCAATCTCAGTTCCCTTTAGAGTGAAAAGTCTCTATGAATATTTGCAACAGTTTGTAATATCTTCAAAAAATCAGTACTCGAACACAATGAAAATTCTACAAGTAAATAGTTAGCATACAGAATTTGGAAAGATTTTCACTATGTAAATATCGTCATAGGTTAGACAATCCATATTTTTATTAATGGAAATATTTGATGAGAGTTATTCGCAATTCTCTTATTTTTCACAATTTCAAAGTGAAAGAAATGATACTCTGATACTTATAATTAACTCAGAAGTTTAATAGATAAATTGCCGTCTTTATATCTCTAAACTGATTCAGTTTGATATGATCGAATCAAAATTACAGGTCATGAAAAGCAGAAGATTTTCCATTTGTTAAAAGTATATTTTACTGAAAACATAAAATAGCATCTACTCATATTTTTTTCCTAAAAACTGTAGTACTCCAAAATAATTTTAAATCGAGTTGAAATTTGACATTCACTGAAGTAAGATTTCTTTCGGTAAGATTACTGATCATTGTCATGAATTATTCGAAATCATTTTTGTAGTCACTAACCTTCAAAATGCACTCGATTTGCCAATCTATCAAACACTAATTTTTGACTGAACGAAGACTTAGAATAACTTCGAACACAAAGGTGAGAGAGTGATCTACAAGTTGAATTACAAAAAATATAACATTTTTCAAATCATAATTACTAATCAGCATTTAAATTAAGATTTTTTTTAGCTCAGTCATTTTCAATTATTTTATTTCGTATCTGCACACAGCTCATTTTTATACTAATATGAACACGAAAATTTATGTTGTACAGATTTATTCCGATATTTTATAATATATACTTTTATGCGTTTGCATTTCATTTATTAATTCTCTACATTTAATGTACTTCATCGTATAAAAGTAACTTCTGTTCAAAGAAAATTTAAATACTTCAATTATCATAATTTTTTTTTTATTTTAATATATTCTGTAGGTATATAAAAGCTTACGCAAACTTCTTAAAATGGTGTATAGTTCTCTTCGGCTGATATTAGAGGAGATTCATAAAATTTTGTATTATGTTTTAAAATAAAAATTAAAGAAAAAAACTTTCCCAGTATAGACTTAAGGTTGCGTGTTTACACACATATAATATTTTACAGAGCTCTTAAAAATTACTACTGTTCTACGGGTGTTTCGAAACTCATGAGCAGAAATTTAAGGGGTGATAGAAGACATCTAATCAAGTAATTTTCACCATACAATGCATAGGCGGAGAGCAATCGCTGAACCGTTTTCATGAAAACTCGTTTTTACAGCGCCATTTAGCGGTTCACCGCTTGCTCGCCGTCTATACATTGTATGGTGAAAATTGCTTGTTTAGATGTCTTCTATCACCCCTTAAATTTCTGCTCATGAGTTTTGAAACACCCTATATAAATACGCAGGTTTTTATTTTCTCATTTAAAGATAAATACCCATTTGGTATTAGAACATGAGGTGGAAAAATATGGAGCAAATTGTATTTGGAAGTGAATTGAGTAATTGAAGCGAAAAAGTGGGATATGAAATTCCGAGCAGTACATAAAATTCTGCTGCCATTTACATATTACAATAGTCAGAATGTATTACTACAGGTGCATTTTTTTTTATCCGAAAGAGTGTTCTGCGCTTGGGTCACACATATTTAAGGTGAATGCAGCGCTAATGTTGGTTCATTGATAATAGAACATATATTGATATAAATTTTATTTATACATTAATAAATCTAATTTAAATTTAGAGTCGACTCTCTTCCGTGTTATATCAAATAAACCTAGAAGTTAACATTAAGTTAAATTTTCTTTTGTTAACATCGCACTAGAGTTCCACAACAGGGTATTGAAGATAACATCATAATTCTAAAACTCTGACAGATAAGGAGAGTTTGTACCTCCTATTTCAAAGCTCAAAATCCTCAAAAGGTTCCAGGACAAAAGATTAAAGCCTTGACTTCCTGAAATGACTAAGCTTTATTATATTTCCTCAATGCCCCACTATGTTTCATTTGACGGTATTCCAGTGTAGAAATCTCAGTGCAATCTTTCAATTAATAAATCATGGAGTTGTGCAGTCAACCTACATCTGCTATAAAAATGTCATTAAAACATAAAAATAATTTTTAAAAATTATGGTGCATTTTCAATAGCAAGTAAAGAAATTACGAATTTAAAATATTTTATTGTATAACGATGATTATTTTATTTATAACTTTAAGCTTCCTTTTACTTATATATATATATATATATATAACGACGTTAATAATAAAAAAAAACCTAATCCAGTCACACTAATTTAAGTAAATTATAACTCTTTCGGTAATAATATTTTTGCACTTTTTTTGAGGTTCTAAGATACCGCAAGATTTTTCCGAGAAATAAAATATATAGATTCCTTCAATTGGAATTTGTTGCTTTCGTTTGCTGCTTGTAATGTTTGCTTTAGTTTTTCTTTGTTAGTCTTGCTTCAAAGTGCCTGAATTCTTAATGTAAAAGATCCTAAACGAAACTAAACAATAATACTTTTATAACATTTATATATATATATATATATATATATATATATATATATATATATATATACAATGCATCAGTCCCCGTTAATCCTCACGAAACAAAAAAAAGTTTCATGGAATGAAATATGACAAATAATTTTAATTTTTAGGAAATATTTGTTTCTTTATAATCCTATGTTTATTGTTGGAAGGAGAATGACATTTGAAGTGTCAGATTTCAGATAGTTTTAAAATATCTTAAAATATTCATATATTTAAAAAATTATAAAAAGTCTAAATTTTTAATGAATAATTTAACCATTTTCCTACTGTAAAATCAGATTTAATTTTATTTTAAGACAGAGATGATTAAAAAATTATCTTTAGAAATTTCTAGCTTGTACATAAATTAACTTTAATTTAATAAATTGATTACTTTGACACACAAAAAAATGACCGTTCACTTCAATAAATATTTTTAAGAAAATATTTGAGTGTGTGTGTGTGTGAGTGAGAGAGAGAGGGAAAAATGGAAGAGCACAAGAATGTCTAAAAATACCCTCTAACCCTATCTGAACAGTGACGAATGACATAGGTTCGTGTGAAATAGTTCTTTATTGACGTTGACGAATGTCATTTAACGAAAGTAAATTTATTTAGTATATTTTCTTTTGATTTTTTTTTCCTAAACTGCTCTTCGTTATTTTTTGCATAGTTAATGTGAGTAAAATATCCAAAATATAGTAGTACCTTCCAATAAGGATCACCCACCAGACCGGACATATGTCCCTTAACAAGAGGTAAATACATGTACTAATCAAAGGGGCCGGAACCAACAGAATTGTCCCTTAGATAGAAGTGTCTCTTATTCTGAGGTGTCCCTTATAAGAGATGTTGCAGTTTTTACAGTGATTTAAAAGCGATCTCAATTATTTTTTTTATTGAAATATATCTGTGAAGTTAAAAGGAAATATTTCTTCTTTAAAAATTAAAATGTAATAAATACTGAATATTATATTCCGCTCTTATCTTGGAGAAATTAGATTAGTGAAAATATTTACAAACAATTAATAATGAAACTTATTATTTTATATTTATCCTATTACGCTTTACGCAATGTTAAAACACTTATTATATATAGGTTAACTCTAAAAAGAGCAAGATTTAAATTCTAAACGCATTTTTGAACAGTAAAATAGACAAATATTGCTCATAGTTCTTAATGGTTAACATGTATCCCCATTTATCATATTTAAAAGTATCTAATAAATAAATTTTTTTTTTAATTTTCTTTAATGTGTAAAGAAGAAACTCAATTTGGGTGACACATTTTACATCTTTTACATCACTCCCTTACTTTATTTCTTGCTTTCCTACCCCACTAATCAACTAATATCTTGTTTGCGTAAATAGTCGTTAAGCATTTAAAAACTTGGGAAGATATAGTATTTTTTTAATTACACATTTACTATGCCTTTTTTTAAATTTCACACATACCTATACATTTTCTTTATTATACCTATACATTTTTAACGAAAACCAAGTTTTACAATAAATATTTACATGTTCTTGTCAAAGAAAAGCGAATCATATAATACACTTCGTTTGCACTTTTTACAAAAAAATTCTCCTTTTGAATGTCATTATTTGCTCCTTCTTTTAGTTGTTTTGATATATTCTGACTTTTCACCTACTGCAATTTCCAATTAAGTTTCTTTAGAAAAAGGTATCTTTTACATATATATTATATCAAATTATATATATATATATATATATATATATATATATATATATATATATATAATTTGAATTGATTCTTCTTGAAAAACATGGATTTAGATATGTTGTTGTTTTTAAAGTTTTAATTCTTTAACTTAAAAGATTTAATTATACTGTTTTAGTGTTTTGAAAAAATCTTTTAAATTTTTAATTTGTAATTTTTAATTCGGATAATTTTTAGTTGAAAGGCTTTTTTGGATATTTTTAATGGGGAATTTTAATGAATGGTTTTCGATTGAAAAGTTTTTAGCTGGAAAGTTTTTATGTGAAGATTATTTTATTTGATTGGAAAGTATTGGTTTTTTAAAAAATTTTAGTAATTGAGATATCTTGACTTTCATTTTCTTCTTTATTTCTTGTTTCTTTTCTTTAGTTTACAAATTGAATTTTGGAGTAATCAAATTTTTACCCAACAAGATCCATTGGGGGAGGGATGGTACCGTAGAGCATGCTTAACCCCACAATTCAGTTCCCAGTCTGAATATGCATGTTTTGTTTTGTTGAGTATTCAAATTATTCATTTAGTTTCAAATTTGATTCAATTTTTATTCATCTTTCTTATGTAGTTCTATAAAATTCCTTTATTATAATAATGTTATGTATCTGTTTTCTATTGTTGATTTTGGATTTTAATTGTTCTCTTATTTTTATGTGTTTTAATAATAATTTCAATGTTTTATCTTATACACACACACACACACACACACATATATATATATATACAATCGTACCAATTCCACTCTTAAATCCATTATATAAAATAAAATATGTTTTCTAATAAAATATATATTCTTTTTCATTCAAAAATTTGGCATCGTGGTGCATAATTGAAAGGGGATTACCGATTTATTCTTTTTCGGCGCATATGTGACACAAGATTCATATCCGGTTGAAACCCGAATATAGCGAAAAATGTTCCTCTGTCATATGACATCTATCGAACATTATTTGAAATACATACCATTCAAAAATATTATATTTCTTTTTATATATTTCTATGCATAATAATAATACGGGTCCATTTGACTAAGTGAGGTAAAATGGGATATTTTCTAATTTTATAGAGGAAAAAAAATCTACAAGTGTGTAAAAATTATGAACAAAATAAATTTATCTATTTGAGGAATACTAAAAAAATAAAATACCCCAATTAAATATCTTATAAACCATCTTGAAGTAATTTATAGATATGGAAAATTCAATTCAATGTAAGAAGATTAATATATAGGATTTGAAATTTAGAATATATTATATAAAAGAAAAGTTGAATTGATTCAAGTAGGTATGAGCTATATTTTAAATTAAACTTTATCAGTATGTTAGAGAAATTAGTTTATGAAATTAATTCCAAAGAACTTTTTTATTTGTAAGTGTTCCGATGAGGATTCTATTCTTTGACAATAGGTGAAGAAAGACTTGAATGTACACAGCAATAAGTATCAGAAAGGAAATGAATATAATAAATATTATGACGGAACATAATGTTAGTAATTTATTAATAAAATTAATCTACATGAAAATATTTAATAATAGGAGGTAAGAATTCTGAATCAGTGATATAAAATAAAAGAGCAAAATACAAAGTAAAAAAAAGGATGAAATTTAAAAATGTATTATTAAAAGAGTAGGAGAAACGAATCATAAAAATACGTTAAGAGAAAAGCGTCGGGTTAAGGATTGTTAAATAAAATAAATTCGCCTTTTTGCTACTTTTTGAATAATTAATTTACCGAATTGTGATGCTTCCAAAAATGTAAGGGAGTATTGAAAATTCGAGAAGGAGAAAGAAGTGAAATGTATATAGTTCAAAAACCAAGTTAAAGTAAGAATAAAAATGTAAAGAGAAATATTTAGATAGTGTTCAAAAAGAATTAATTGATGTTCAGAAAAACATATGATCTAAAACATTCGCGGTAAGAAAACATTAAAAAAAAAACTTCTTGTGAAATCTTACTTTTATGAGATTAATTATTTATGTCTGTATCCCAGATATAATCAATGCGAGCTTAAATAAACCTGATTCAACTTATTTCGATAAGCTCCGTAAAATCAATAAAAACAGCAAAATTGGAACACATTTCAAATAAAAAAAATTTTGAAAGTACATGAATTTATTTATTACTTACAACTAAGCAAAAAAATAATAATGTTCTTAAAAAACACTGTTTTAAGAAATCATTTGATATCAAAATAAGAAAAATGTAATTTTCTTTGTAGTTTCTAACCATTTATACTCAAATTCAGCCTGAGTGCTTAAAAAGTCCTTAAACATGAATAAATCAAGTTGCACCAAAAATTATGCTGAAAATTATTTTGAGCCCCACAGCAAAAATAATAACAACAACTATAGTTAATAATGTTCTCTATTTTGTAGCATCACACTGTATTTCTCCCTTTAAATTTTTAGACACAACCAATTGATTTTCTTTACTATATTTTAATCTTCAAAAACTTTTTTCATCAGTTTATCTATACCTAGTCACTGATATCATTTTTCTCAGAAATCTTTACCATCAAAGACTTGTATTTTACTGGAAATGAAAGCTACATCTATTCCTAGAAATTCATCTCCATTTCCCATAAATGCATTAGGAACGTGAGACATCCTAGGTCCAGGAAAAGTGGCTTAATTTATCCTTCAATCTGATGACTTCGTTTCCTTCTTATTGAGCAAGTAGTCACTAGGAAATCAAAGATTCTTTACTTAAATCCATGCATTCACTGTGTATTAACCTACTTTTATTTTATTGCTCCTTATTGTGCCCCAGGGAGTAACATAGTCCGTGCAGGAAATAAATTGCCCCCAACATGTTATAGAATAATGAAATATTTAATTAAGCAAATCGATTGTTTATATCAATAGTTTGGTAGAAATATATAAAACACACTCACATAGAGAATTATGTAGGAGTATCGAAAAGTTTATACTATTACTAAGAAATAACCAAAATATCTGGAAAAAATTTATTCTACATATTAATTGATCCTTATGTACAGAATATTGTAAATTTACTGCTGTTAAAGTGGATTTGTGTGATTTCCGGAAGCCCTAAAATTGATCGTAGTATGGCGAAGAAAGAGCTCAATCTGCTGAGTTCACCAATGACGACCTTCGAAAGGTCAAGAAGCGCTGTGAGAAATGTGTAACTCTGGATGGTAACGATGTAGAAAAAACTTAAGAATTATAAATAAAAGTTAACTTTCTACCTCGATTATTTTTAGTTAAAACTAAAACTTTACAAAACCCGGGATAGTAATTAAAACATTACAATACTGCGGGTTACTTCAATTTACGGCTTAGCTATAAATATGCTATTCATTATTTTTAGCTATTTTTGGATAGCTATAAATTACAAATTACATGTGCAAAATAAATTTTATCCAAAAATTTCGGTTATTTTTTTAGTAATAATTAAAACTTACCATGTCCCCATATATACGAACTTAAAACTTCCTAAAATTAAACAACTAAATAATTTTCTAAGCTAATTTTCCTTTTCCAAAAAATTAAAAATTTTAAAAATCCTTCAAATAAAGTTTAAATTTGATAAGTATAGAAGGGGTGTTAAAATGATTTTCACCTATTGTATTCAAAAGAATTCCTTGTACTTAAAAATAAATAAAATGCATAATGATATATTTGGAATAAATGATATTCGCACTAGCTTGATGATTGATTGATTGCTTTTATTAACTTCACTCTAGAAACAACACGATTGCTAGTGACGAAGGATCTCGTAAATTTGAACCTCAGTCAAGTGACGAGGACGTCACCTGAGCTGGCACACCCTCTATCAGCGTGATGAAATTTAAAGTTTTTTTTCTTTTCTAAAAGTAACACTGAAAATAGAAAAGAGATTATGTCATACAACGAGTATTCTGAAAATATTTTAATATTTTATCACAATTAAGCAATATTTGATCCAAAAGAATATTTAAAGGAAACTTTTTATAAAAAGATTTGGAAATATAACTTCTCAAAAAAATTTTGAGAAAGAAAATTTTGATATATAAAGCATAATTTCACAAATCGTATATCAATGTATATGAACTTTGTTTGCATTGTTGATATAAATCAATTACTATGCGAACTTTAATCAAATAAGTTAAAATAATATATACATTAACATCTACTACTTAATAGAGGTTTAGTATATAAGTTTCTACTAACTACATTTTTGCAAGAATTTTAAATTTATGAATCTTTTTTATAAATCTTCAAATTTTATTCATCTCTCATTCAAAAAATACGAATATATTCATCTATAGTAATGAAAGATATATTTTTTAAAGCATGATACTATTAAATGTGATATTTAAACAATAATTTATTTATTTCAAGGAATTTTTATAACACACTGACTTTATTTTTACGTACTATCTGGAAAAAGAAGAATTGTTAACGATTACATATCTTAAGGAATTATAGAATTACATCATACTCTGAAATACATAAATGGCATTGAATTACATATAGAACAGAATATGCAAATCTCACAGCCCCGCTTTCACATATACAAGTATAGCCAATTCTGTAATGATACATTAAGTTTCCAACTGTACCTGAATTACTATCGGAAGTCAATTGAGCAAATATCTTGTCGTGAGAATTCTGATCCTGGTTACCTATTGCACTGAAAGGCTGATTTCCCTTTTCACTTTGTAGTGGCCATCCTTCATTATTTAACCCTACAGATACATTATAAAGTTCAATTAAACAGTTGTTAATGCCACAAATTCAATTAAAAGGTCGTCAGAAAAAAGGCAACACAGTTTAATTATCTTCTCAAAGCCTGTAAGGTATCTCTCTCTCGAATCCCTCTTAACTCGCCTTAATCCTAGCTTATAATCAAACAATAAAGTCTTAGCTTACCAACTCACTCACATCGTGCGTTACACTTCATGAATTTAGCAAATTCGACTCCTATTACTCTAACTAGGAGTCACTTCTAACCAATTTACTACAAACGGTTCATTACAATAATTCACACTAATTAACATACAAACATCTATCCGTTTCTCGTTATCATCTGTCTTCCTTCTTATTCCTTTCATTTCTGTTCCGCTTAAATATCGCTATCCCTAATTCAATTCAATATACATCTTATTAGCCACCTAAGGGGCTATTGTTTTAGGTGGGACGTTTTGGAGTACCGGATCACTTTTCAATTTTTAATCACTTGCTTCAATTTTAACTACATTTAGCTAAAATCTATTCAATTTAATAATTTATCGTTTGCTTTAATTTTAATTACATTTAGCTGATATAATATTCAATTTAATAATATTTATCGTTTGCTTTAATTTTAATTATATTTAGCTTAAATATATTCAATTTAATAATTTATCGTTTCTTTTAATTTTAATATTAGAAATCTTTTACTATTGTCTATTTCTAGATGTTTCATCGATTACTTTAACTCTTATATTTAATTGAGTAATTTAATAACTGTAAAGAAAAGCGCACCATGGGTGGCTAAATCTGTTCTTTGTAAAACTTTGCATAGAACTTTTTACTACTCAATTTTGTTCATCTAATTTGCCTAATTATGTTTCATTTGGTTGGCAAGGAGTTGGAATTTTACGCCATTCAAATTACAAAAAGTCCCGTGGTTCGTGAAGAGAAAACCGCGAAAAGTCTAGTGTCACTACTCTGTTTACATTTTTTCATATTATTCGAGTCTAAATACTCTGGGTATTCTTATATTCTTCATTCTACAATAAGGGCTGAAAGGATAATATATATTACTATATTCTCCATATTCAATTGAGCGTCTACAATTGCACTTCGATCAAATGCATTTAAGCTATGTGCTTTCCAAATAATTTCTCATAGCCTACACTAAGGGAAAGTAAATGTAACAATGCATCTAACAATAATATTTACGAAGTATGGGTGTTGCCATTACAGGAGTAAAGTGTTATCTCTTGTGATTTAGTCAAAAGCAGTATATTGTGTAGCAATCCAAATTCCAGCAACAAAAAAAGAAAAGAAATAAGTCGATTTCATTGATGTGATACAGAGAAATTACGTGAAAAGTGATTTAAATTTTTTTTTCTAAAATCCCATTTCAAAACCGTAAGCTTACGCTCGATAGAGGACCCTCAAAATTTTTCGCCTATTGTTATGTAAAAATAATGATTTTTAAGTTTATCTTATCGTTCTTTATTAAAAATGCAAAAGCTTTTCGAAACATTCACTTATTTTTCAAACAAACAATAAAATAAACCAACTGTCTAAGGTTAAGGGGAAGGAGGGTGCAAAGCACCCCCAAATTTACGAAAAACATTTTTGATTGAAGAAAAAACTATAAGCAACAATTAATAATTACAAACAAATATTTCTTAAATTGAACCATTTTTCAGTTATTCAGTGTCTTTTTTTTGTGTTAAGGAATTTAGATTTTCTTAAGGTTATTCGTTATGGGTGCGTTCAGTTTTCTCAAAATGAATTTGTATTATTATTCATAATGCTCCATGCGATTCAAATTTTATTTCAATGTCAGACTACTTTATATTATACAAGAAAAACAATCACCAGTAGATTTTTGATTATTTTGCTAATTTACTTAAAATATCACCATAGGGGAAAGTGTTTTGAGTGGTTTTTCTTGTCAGGAAAAATAATAAAATCCAAAATATGCATTTTATGAAATCCTGTATAGGAATATAATGAAAGCAAAATAGTTCAAGGGGAAAGTAAGTCTTAGATATAGATTTTTAACAATTCCATACGCAAATCGATCAAATTAGCCTTAGGTAATAACATAACAACAGCTAGGGTAATGGTCCTCAAAATTTTATTCAAACAAAACAAGGCATTGAGAATTTATGACTGCTGGATATATTTATGCACAATATTGGAAATAGTTCATCGTTATTTATCTGTAACGTAATGTACAGTAAAGATAAGAATACAACATAGAAACTGATTTGAGACCTAACTTCATTCTTCAATCTACATAGAAGTTATACCACGAAAATTTCGCACAAAGGTTTCGTCTTCCATCCTTTCAAAGGAAAGAGACCAATTAAAAACATCTGAAAAACCTAATTCAAGGCCCATAATTCACTGTAAAATGAATTCACCGAACGTAATTTCAGTGTGGAAACTAGTTTAACGTTAATACGTTTAAAAATTTCAAGCCGATAACTTTCCCATCAATGTTAGAAGTTTTTAAGAGGTGATTTGTTGACTAAATTTGTAGTACCTAATTGAATAACTTTCGAGCTTGTTTTCTAACAAGTGTCAAGAAACACTATTTCATCCTGCATCCTGATGTATTCTTCTATTTCTCTGGGAATTAAATGTTAATGCTTAAGTACTGGAAGATTATCAGTGATGTTCACTGAGAGAGATTGTAAGACAATGGATTTGTAATCCCAGTCCCAGTTTTAAGCCTTTTAAGTTATTTCGGAACGCTTTGAAATAATCAACAGTCAGTCTGTTTATGACTTCTTGTGAGACAGTAGAAGCTGAATTATGGTGATTGAATTCAACTAATGTTTTGAATAAATTTATTTATTCTCTCATACTTATTTGTTTTTAATAGTATATTTTCTTTTTTTTTTTTTTT
>BMAW01058411.1:131979-146801 GCA_019974015.1 Nephila pilipes | reverse complement strand
GTGTGTGTGCGTGCGTGTGTGTGTGTGTGTGTGTGTAATATAACATAGTAATATAACTTAATTCAACTATAGACATAATGAATTATAATAAAAGTGTTTAATTATATTTAAAATTTAAAATGAATCATTTCACATCTAAATAATGTAAGGCACACGTTTTTGTTAAACGGAAAATTGAATGTAACATCTTATAGAATATGCAAATTTGAGAGACGTATATGTATATATATCTGATATCATCATGGTATCAAATTTACATTTTGAAAAACATTTATTCAGTTTTATAGGCATGTTTGCACGCTTTTATGTTGTGAAGTCCCAAGTTCGTTACTTCTTAGAACGCCTTAACACGCCTGTTGTAGCAAACCCTCACGCGTTCTCTGATAAAGAGTATCTAAATATTTTTGTTTACCTGAATAATTCTAAAGATTGGTTCGAGTCAGGATCGAATCCGCATTAATGTCATGTATCGCATAATTTTTTGTCCATTATCTCTTTCTGTCTTCGATAAATCTTCCTTCTTTCTCTGTCCACACTCGAACCTCCAATCTACGATTGTTGCTGTTTCCTCCTTCTATTCACTACACTTCAATCTAGAGTAACTGTTTTACGCAATCGATTAGATGAATTGATAAATTCAATCAATATGTGAATATTAATTATTTAGAAATATCAATATTAATCCATTTGAAGTGTCCATAAAGGAAATTGGAGGAAAGTAGCTTACTGCTACAATATACTCACATATTATATGCTGAAATGCATTCATAAAAATTTCAAACTATACTAATTATCTTCAGATAAGTTTTTTTACTTGCTTAAGAAAGTATTATATCGCATTGCATTACAGGAAAATGAACTGAATTTCTTAAAAGAAACATGAGAATGTATAGTAACTATTTGCTTTGTTCTACTTTCAATTTTTTATTTTTATTTTTATAATGGAATTAATTGGATATTCATTTCGAAGACTTCATTAATTCATTAAAGACTTCATTTAAGAGAGAAGAAATTGTACATACAATTGTAGAAAGTAACAAAATAAATATATAAGAATACATTATATCAATATTGCAGTGAATAATTATTTATATTATCAAAATTAACTCTATTAATAATTAATTAGTATCTTAACATAACACATATTTTTTTCCTCTTTTCATGCCTATCTCCTCTTGTTTATAATAATGATGCAAAAAGAAGTTTTACTAGTCAAGAAATTTCCTGACTTGAGATTAATCATTCTGACACTTAATTGAAAATTAATCATAATTACGAAAAACTTGTTTCAGTATTCTATACAGAAAACCCTAATCTAATATGTAATATTAATAAATTAAGTCCGAACAATTTAACTGATGCAAGACTATAGTCTATGATAATTATTGTAATAATATTTAAAATTATGCAATTTATTTTATCATTTTTCTTAATTCATTCGAGCTTTGATTGGGTTCAATAAAATGTAAATCAATATCGCGAATAAAATATAATTCATTCGACGAAACGATATTACAGAGATGTAATTAATATTAATGGAGAATCGCGATTTCGGAACAAGCGTCTTACAAATGTTTCATTCGACATAGTAAAAAAATAAAGCAGTCTAAGCTTAGATCAAAGAAATTTCGCTGAACAAAAATCCTCATTAACATTTAAGTCCATGAATCTTTAAAAATTTGGTAAAATAAAAAAAAATGCATTAACGATGATAAAAAATATTGCTAAACCTATTATAAATTCTTTCCCTTATTCGGAATTTCTATCCCAGACAACTAGCTGTAGCTAAAGATCCAGGAAAAATCTTTTTGTCGAATAAATTTGAAAATATCAATTTCTAAATTATATATATATATACAGAGAGAGAAGTGTGTACACGCACATGAAAAAATGCCATATTACTAAATAAACCTCTTTTTTCTTAAAAAAAATTTAAAATTAAACAGTTGGAACAACCGATGTCTTAGAACCTCACTGAACTACAGAAAATTAAATACAAGTAGTGTTAGAAAATAAAAAATTTAGTTTCTTGTAAGTAGTATAAAACAATGCAATTATTAAAATCTTATTGAAAATTAAAACTCAGGTATTTTATTTAAAAAAAAATGTTTAAGCTTCTATGTTTGATGAATGCTAATTAAATGTACAATAAAGTTATGCGACATGTCTTATTAAAAATGTTATTGTTATTTAATAGCTTATATACATAATAAGTTATAATTAAGCGAACGTCGCATGCCATTCAAAGGGTTTACGGACGAATAATATTTTTACACATACCAGTTGTAATTATTTCTTGATATTCAGTATTAACTCTCTGAAATTGTACGAGTTTAAAATTTCATTTCCCCCAGCACAATAATATAAAAGAAAATGATAGGTAGTTAATAAATACATCGATTTTTCGTCTTTATATGCTGGAAATAGATTTTTTTTAAAATAACTCAACTATTTTATCATTTAGATTTTTCTAAACCCATTACACTAGAAAATTGTCAGTGAATATATATATATATATGTGTGTGTGTGTGTGTATGTATGTATAAGATAAAGCAATGAAATTATTATTAAAACACATAAAAATAAGAGAACAATTAAAATCCAAAATCAACAATAGAAAACATTTATAGAACTACGTAAAAAAAGATGAATAAAAATTGAATCAAATTTGAAACTAAATGAATAATTTGAATACCCAAAAAAAAAAAAAAAAAAAAAAATCGCATATTCAGACTGGGAACTGAATTGTGGGGTTAAGCATGCTTTACGGTTCCAACCCTCCCCCAATGCATCTTGTTGGGTAAAAATTGAATTACTCCAAAATTCAATTTGTAAATTAAAGAAAAGAAATAAGAAACAAAGAAAAAAAATGAAATGCATGATATCTCAATTACTAATTTTTTTTTCAAAAATCAATATTTTCCAATGAAATAAAATGATCTTCACCTAAAAATTTCCCAATTATATTATTTTTTCTATCAAAAACCATTCATTAAAATTTCCATTAAAATATCCAATTAAAAATTTAAAAGTTTTTTTTTCAAAACATTAAAACAGTATGATTAAATCTTTTTAGATAAAGATTTAAAACTTTAAAAACATAGTACACAAATTCCATGTTTTTCAAGAAAAATCAATTCAAGTCACACGGATGAAAAAACAAAACATTAAGATTTTGCGATATGTGATCATGAATTACAGTGCAATAGATTCAAGAAACCTTTTAAATGAAGATGTCTAATACAATGCACTGTTACCAGATAAAATTTGGAAATCAATAAGACTTAGTTGAGTATAAAAAGTTTTAAAATATGGAATAATTAATAAAAATCTACTAATGAATAAAACCATGATTAGAAATCATATTCAGTAATACACAAAACAGAATTTTAGTTGTTAAAATTATTTTGAAACCATTGAATAAAATATGTGCCAGTAGATGTATACTATATAGAAATGATTCAATAGATCTTCACAACTAGACCACTAACTAGCGGTCTTTGTAAAAAACTTTGTTTTTGTCTGTTAAGTATATATATATATATACGTAATTTACATTTCTCAAGGTATTTTTAACCATCGAATATTTCCATCGTAAAAATAATAACTTTTCATGAGTCATTATAATATGTTTAAGTTATAATATAATTTAGGAATTAAATGTATAGTTTAAGAAGCTAAGTTCGCGTGATATGAATCACGCAATGTTTTTATATTTATCAAGAAAATGGATGAAGTTTTTACATTATTTAATTATATACAGCTGTATTGAGGTACTTTTCAAACCTAAAATTTCCTTAACAAAGTAGCAAGTAATTCACTTTCTAGAAATCACCTAAAATAATTGTCTAGACACTATTGCAGAATTTATTATCATTTTTTGTTCCGTATTTATTACAATTCAAATGCATGGCTTTAATTTAAAAATCTCGATTGTAACCCAAATGATAATTTCGAACAAATTTTCTTTTGAAATTAAAAATTTTAAATTTTAAACTACTGCTGTTATATCACAAAAGAATTCTTGTAGGTATTTTTAAACTTTGAAAATCAGAAGTTTATTTATATTTTACTAATTATTTTTAACATAATTATTTTCAAATAATACACTGCAACTTAAGTTTTATTTAATTTTTTCCCCCGCTACTGCTGTGGTACCGAAAACTATTTCATTTGGCGCTTTTGAAAAGTTTTGGCGACTTATTTGGCAGTTGGCCACTGCACTCACCCCGCTGGAACATTTAACGCCTTATTTCCACTCGAATGCTTAACCCTTAGCGCACTCAGGAAAAGTTTGCTCCTCTATTTTACTTTCCGGAAATTTATTAAGTTTCTCATGAAAAAAATTCGTAATAAGCGCGTTGCTCGCGCAAAATTTTAAATATTTTTCTCCAAAGAACTTTCTGAGAGTTTAACCGGTAAGTTCCGAAATTTTGTTTAAAAGTTTGTCGCTCATATTTTTTCGCAGAAATATCGCTTTCAAGGCGCTTTGTTTGATTTCAAATTGCTTTCAAATCATTCCTTTTTATAAATATATTTCTTTGAAATAATAAAGCTGCGCTTACTTCTGTTTTCCAAAAAGAAAACAGCTTCGGCAATTTAACCTAATTATTATAAAATATGTTATTCTTTTTTTTTTAAATTTAATTTATTGAGTGGTATTATAAACCTAAGGATAATAAGTAAAAGTTAAAACAGTCATTATAGTTGTTTAAGTAGATTTTGTGTATATATATATTTATATATTCTGTTTTAATACAATTACATCTTAGATCTTAAAAATAATGAATGAGGTAATGTGGTTTAAGTTGTTTGCTTCTAATAAATTAGTTTTAATTTTTACTCTTGTTACATTTTATAACAAAATATTAATATATACAAAGCAGTTCCATCGAATTTCCTAAGCAATTTTTTTAAAAAACGCCTGAAAACAAAACTTCAATAAGTGAAATGCTGAAATTTAGAAAGCGACGCAAACCAATAGAAACAAATACTTATCTTAAGAAATCTTAATATTTTATAAAAAAAATCAAATTATTTTAAATCTTGATAAAAGAATAATGGAATTTTTAAAATAATATTTCATAAGTTTGCAGTTTAAAAGTAGTAGCATAATTATCATGAGCATATTTCGTAAAATAAAGCAAAATGAATTAATCAGGTGGTTTTTAATATGTACATGTTCAATAGCACACCTATTTAAAAGTGGGTTAATTAAAGTGAAAAGTAAAAACACGATAAAAGTTTTTGTAATTTAAAAAAACTAAAATATGTTATTTATTTTTCAATAAAAATTCATTCTGTCTTTCATGTTTAAATTATTTTATAATTTAGTTTCACATGAATATTATTTTGACTTTATTTCGAACTGCAGTAGGGAGGAATTAAATATCATCAGTATATAAAAGTTTATAATTCTATTTGATAAAAGCTGTATAAATAAATATTTTAACACAAATAAGATATAGTTTCGGAAAATCTGACGAATCTAGTTATAGACTTCTAATTAATCGATTCAGTTATATATATAAAAGAAAACAAATTTTATAGTTTAATCTACTATTTTGTTATAAATTTTGAGTTTTGTTATGACTTTCATTAGTTTAGGTTTCAAACAAAAATTCAATTCGAATCGAAACAACGAGATCTGTTCTGTTTAAAAAGTTGCTTTTTTCATTATTTTATTTTTACGTTCACCACTATTTAACTTCTTTTTATCATGAATTAAACTCACTTTTCAACGCGTAAAATACATAATATGAACATAACATAATTAGAGGTTTTTAAAATTAATTATCTACATATAAAATTACATACAAAACAGCATTCTTTAGGTATATTTTTGAAATTGCTTACGATAATGTGTTTTCAGTAAAATAGAATAATATTTCCTTACGAACAGAGAGAAACTATTGAACTCTTAAGAAGAAAAAAAATACGCCTTACGTAATCTATAACTTTCATAAATTTGGAATACCTCTTCTTAGATAAAAGGCTTCCGTTTTAATGTCGGAGGAAAGATCAAGAACTCGGGACATCAGCTTTGTCATAAAAGATATTAAAACGGGTGATCTTATTCTTGGTAATGAGCATCATTTCATCCAGGAAGCATTAACTTACGTTTCTGGCACACCATGAAAACATTTCAACACTAAGTAACATCATATGCACCAGTTTTCTTTATTTAAATTGCTAGCCTTAAGGGATAAAAATTACTAATATTAGGATAACCTCCTGATAAATACATTTGTGGCCATTTCAATTATATTTTAATTTTTATAAATTTTAATTCATAAAATCTAAAAAAATAGATATCCTTTGAATGTAATTCCTTATTTGAAAAAGGTTTTTGAAATGTTTTGCGTTACAGGATCATAATTATATGTATTTCAGTCCTTTCAAAGTATCTTTACAATGTGATTTTATTTTGTTATAACTGTCGATATCTGAATTTGTACTATGCTTTATGACATTTTTTTATACTTTACCCTTCATCCATCGCAGAATATGAAACTCGTTTACTTTAATTAATTTCATTTTTCCTACTTCAATTAACTGCTTTGTTAAGAAAGTTTATTACTACATAAATCTTCCCACACACAAGGAATCACATAACTTTTCTAAAGTAAATATTTTAGCCAGTAATCACTCAACTAAAAGAAAGTTTCAATATCATTCCTAATCAGAACATTAGAATTTCTTCAATTTAATTGTAGTATTTTTTGTCTATATTTTTATTTAAGTAAAATTTTACTTTAGATATTTTTCATTGAGTACTTAAATGAAAAAAACTTCACTTTGTACCTAAAACTTTATTGAGAAATCATATATAAAAAAAATCTACTTACACAGTTACTGATTTTACATATATTTATAAATTAATGACTAAAATGTTTGGACATTTATTTAAAAGATGAATTTGATTTATATATATATATATATATATATATGAACACGAAGTTTTAAAGAGATATCTAAATATATATTTTTAAACATCTTTATTTCCTTTCAAATTTTAATCACAATTTATTTAACTGAACGTAACAGCTTCTTATAATATTATTTTTTTTTTTCAATGGGTGATCAAAATATTTATTTGTAACATTGATCAAAGTGGGAATAAAATTTTGCATAGCAGAAATGAAACATAATTTTTATGTTCAAATATTTTAGTTAAGACGTGATATTGATACCTAATTTACTAATGTTCAATTGATTAATAAATAACTTGAGCTCCTACGTTTAGAGAAGGATGGAAATTGATACTTTCCTTGTAGAGCATTTCTAGGAAAAATATTTAACAGCTAAAACATAACGTAGAGTCAAAGATTTCGCAGCTTTTCAACTATTGCAAGATAGTTTCGTAGAATCTAACTCTTTCTTAGAAAACTCAAGTCTTACGTATGAGTCTCTTGAGCTATTAGCTTAGAAGCCACCTCTGATAAAACTGTGAATTACCCCTTCAGACGAATCCAAATCAAACTAAGTAATTCATGAATTCTTGCACTATTAATTCTTCAAGTCCTTATATAGGACATAATAAGTTTACACAGGAAATTAGAAAGAAAAATTTTCAAAAAACTATTTTTACTGATTAACATAAACTCATACTTTAAAAGCCCATAACCGTATGAAAATTATAATGTTTGCCTCAATATCTTTATAAATAGGAATTTGTTTAATTAATGTCAACAGTATTAAAAAACTCTTTATTTTCACACTAATAAAATTTTTAAAGTTAATTTTCCTTGTTTCAGTAGAAATTTAACGAACATTTCCAAGACGCTATCTTACATCTTCAGCTTAAAATAATGGAATCATTTTTTTTATTCTAAATTAAATATTTCGAACGAAGGAAAGACATTTTTACACCATTTATTGGAAAATGTTAAGTAAAGTAAAAAATGTGTAGAGAGTTTTAAATAGTTTATTTATTTAAAAATTAGAGTTTACAGACTTTCTGTTGTAAGTCTAAAAATTAAATTAAGGAAACGTTCCTTACTCTTGTTATTTAATTATCTTTACCTTTAGAAACTCTAATAAGATGCGCATTCAGGCTAAAGACAGTTTTAAATTTTTCTGTCTAAGTACAGAATAAATATTTCTAATTTGTAATTTTAAACATACAGATAATTTGTTGCCTTTGTTTATTTCTAAGTTAACTAAACGAGCATAAAAATAGTATAAATATATTTATGAGTTTGATTACTTTATTATATATATATATATATATATATATATATATATATATATTAAATAATAAAAAAAATTTAAAATTTTACTTATATAATCATAAATGAACTTCAAGAATTAAGTATGTGTGCTGCACTTCATTTAGAATTAATGCACATAAAATATTATTTCTACTTTCTATTGAATGTACACGTTTTGCTTAATATTCAACATAACAAAATTCAAAATTTAGGAATTAATGTCTGAATCGTGACATCAAAGGGTATTGAGAAGTATGTTATAATCGCTTTTGTACAATCTAATTCATTTCATGAATGTTTTGAGAATATTTAACTCTTTTTTGCAAGAATATATTAGTCAATAAGCTTTTAAAGACCTCACTAGAAAAACAGAATAGGCTATTATTTTTTAAATCCTCGTAATATTTACTTTCAAAATCAGAAGGAATCTATGTATTAATTTATTTTCGAAATTTAATCAATTTTAAGGATATGACTTTGCAATGAAGGCATCGTATGGTAAAATGTGCACTAATAGTTGTATAAGGTTTTTCAATTTTCTTTCTGAATTGCTTATTGCTTTTTTTTGAAGAGTCAATCCAAAAATAATATGTTACTATTAATAATTTCTGACACTCTAGGATGTATTTTTTGTGCATCAGAAACTCTCACCATGATCATTAATTATTTAAATATAATTATCAATTGATAACATAGAATAACAGAGCTAAAAACTGATTTGATAAAAAAAAAACTGTATACATTTCTGTTTCAAAATGTGGAAGAATACTTCTTATTGGCGCGATATAACCCTAAATCAACAGTTCGTAAGAAAATTATGATTTGTATTTGTTTATACTGGAGCAATCCATCATTTTCTCACGTATATAATCTTGCAATTTTGAACAATTCATTAAGATCTTATAAAGAACGCACTTTATTTATAACTTCTTTAATTTAAGCGAAATTAAATTTTTAAAATTCGTCTTTGAAAATATTCTTATATTCCATTAATAATTTTAGAAAATTGGCAATAGTCTTAACATTTTTTACACAGTAAAATAATAAATCAAATTATGTACGTATATATGTGTGTGCGTGCGTGCGTGCGTGCGTGCAGTGGAGTACCAAGGAAATAATTTTGGGGGGTGCATATCGTCATTGCCATGACGGAAGCAATTTTTTTAAATTTAGAATAACCACTCGGTAAAAGGTAAATAATACGCTATATCAATCTTATTTCTTATATTTAAAACTTTCAAAGAAATGATATGATCTTATTAAATTATTAAAATTTAAAAATTAAAAATCATTTGAGAAAAATAATTAAGATACCATGAAAATAAAATATACATTTTTGGCGTGTGCATTTCTTAGGGATGCACCCCTCTCCCCTCCCTCTTCATCTACAAAAACTGAACCAAATGTACTCTTTCACATACAGCAAAGACTTTTTTATTCTTTTCTCAGGAATAAGTTTAGTTGTTTTCTTCGTGATGAAAAAAAAATGTGCATGAAGAGAAAAAAAAATTCTTATGTTTAAAATTTAGAAAATAATACATAATAGTATAATATATTAATACATAATAAAATAAATAATACATAAAAGAAATAATACATAATAAAAGAAATAATACATAATAAAAGAAATAATACATAATAAAAGAAATAATACGTAATAAAAGAAATATCATGAAATATTTTAATTTCGAGGAAATGTTTTTGGGGTGCTCTCCGGGTACCCCACTATGTGTGTGTACAAATTTTATTTCTCATAATATTAAAGCTATAGATTTCTAGATCATTCTATCCTATTAAAGAAAACAAAATACAGGGTGTTTTGAAACTCAAAGGCAAAAATTTAAGGGGTGTTAGAAAACATCTAAACAAGCAATTTTTACCATACAATGAAGAGACGGAGAGTAAGCAATGAGCCGCTAGACGGCGCTATAACAGAACGCGTAAAGCGCATTTTTTTCTAACACATCGTCATTTCTGACGTAGATTTTAGGAACGTACAGTAATCAGGAAAACTGCCATGCATTGTATGCTCTGCCTGTGCATTTTATGGTGAAAATTTCTCGTTTTGATGTTTTCCATCACCCCTTAAATTTGTGCCCATGAATTTCTAAATACCCTGTCTTTATCATTCAGTTCACGAACACAATATTTCTTTAAATATTTGCCCATGAATTTCTAAATACCCTGTTTTTATCATTCTGTTCACAAACGCGATATTTCTTCTTATTTCTCAAACAAAACTTTATAATTTTCTTATCATTTATATCATTATAAGGCTCTTTATGTTTTCCTGAAATTATTTTCATGAACTATACATATTTCTTCAAGCGTCGTTCATTTAATTCACGCATCCACAAACAGCAAAATAAAAATGGCTGCGATAGTTGAGTGGTTTAATATATAGCTCAGGGTGGGAAGTCTGCAGTAGTCGAGTAGTCACGGTCGCGAGCTCAGGCCGGAGTATTGTTTAGTTGAGTGGCGCATTCGTGTTCTGATTCCCCTAAAGATCTGTCGTGTAGAGGGGCTCTTGCGCATTTAATCTATTGGGAATCTAAAATATTTTCACTGCCGTATGGATGTAGAGAGAGAGATGCCATCTCTCATGTCGACTTCGTCATTAGATCGTGATTCAAAAGTACGAGGTAGACCAGGAACATGAATGAACGCTCTAATACCTAGTTGGTGAGAGAGGCTCTCATGGGTATAATGATTGAGTAAAAATGGATGAGAAGAGAGAGAGAGAGAGAGACTGTTAATAAACAAATTAGTATTTTGTGTTTCAGGTTAAAACGGAAGAAATTATATTTTAACATTTTGAATGTAATTGACTTTAACCGAATATGGAATTCAGGTAAATGCTTTCTGATTATACTTATCATAATATCCAATTTGGTAAGTAATTTAGAATCTAAAATTATTTCTTGGGCATCAATAATCCATAAGCAAGTAGTGCAGTATTTCCTCAAAAATTGAAGCTTTACATGTTAGCTAATTTCAAAATTTTAAATTCTTCAGCTTATTGATGAAGAATGTTAACTGCCAAACTAATATTATATACGTGTCTTAAGTAAAATTTTACATGAACATCGGATTTTATATTTAAAAAAAATGCAATAGTCTAGTATAAATATAAATTTGCTTATTCATAAAAATTCCTTGCAATCCTAAATCAGCAAATAAATCTTCTCACTACATTTTTTAATCTAAAAGACATCATCTATTCTGGATAAGTTCTTTGAGAATTATCATAAAGATCAGTTCATAACTAGTACATAAATTTTGCATTTTCATCAATGAATAACTACCGTAAAATTATTTCCTTTGAAAGATTAAATTATGTAAGACTATTTAAGGATCTGCATTTTAAAGGCTTCAAATAATTCCATTTCCAAAAGGCTCGCCTTTGTCTGCTTTTCATAATAAAAGATATTGAATACTGGATATCACATGAGAAGATGAAAAATTAAATTAGCTTCAAAAATTTAAAACATGTGTTTCTTTATATCCCCGATGAAGATACTTTAATTGTATTTAAGTTAAACTTTATATTTCAATAGTTTCCAAGTTTTCATAATATATTCTTCGGTAGTATTTATTGTCAATAAAGTTTTATATTTTTTTTTAGAAATGGAAGCCACTTTTGAGTCATATTTTTAAGGTTTTTGTATCTCATAACTTATCTCCGAATCTAAACAAAATTATTCAGGTACTTTATATTGCCTTTCTTTGTTAGATCAGTTTCTATGAATCAGTTCGAGTCCAAAATTACAGTGACAAAGAGCTCTGATATATTATATCGTTTGCTCTTTATCAGCAGCTCGTGTGCAATATTATTAAGAAGGCTCAGAGCAGACTAAAGCTCATTTGCATTTCCCTTAAAATTTTCAATTTGAAATAAGAACTTCTGGATTCTGATATTGCTATTGCTTTCATTTGCAAATGTATTTAAATATTTTTTTTCTTAAAAAAAAAAATCTTTGATGTTTCTTCAAGATGATGGTAAATGATATTCAAATTAAGTTTTTTTTTTCTTATTTTTGTATACAATTTTATTTTTTTGGTTTATCATTTGCGATTCAAAAGAAAATTATTTTTAAAATGGACAGGGTTGTAGATTTTCTATTTAAAAAAAGTTTTGTTAATAATAAAACATTTTACTTAAGTATTTTTAACAAGTGTTTGATCATCCAAACGAATATATATATATATTTAAAATGGAGGAAATTGTGGCACTACAAAAAATAGCTAATTAGATTGTTCTTTAATTTTAATTTCGTTCAAATTTTAAAAAATTAATAAAGAAGGGTCACAATATTTATTTTCAAAATTTTTTAAAAACAAATGATTCTATGATATTGAAGTGTCGTATAAATAGGAATAAAATATTTCCGGAACTTACTGAATTCTTTTAAGGCAATATGTTCAAACCAAATGTAGAACATCAAAATTAGAATTTCAGTATCGATATACAAATATTACAAAAAATTTCAAAAGCATTTTAATTTTAAAGCATTCATGAACTTAATTACGGGAATTAGTTTTTATTAGAAATTATTTACTCTTTCTAAAAATGGAATTTAATCTCATGAACCATAAACTATCAATGTATTGAAGTAAAAAGAAATAATGAAATTTATAATTACAAATAAAACTCTTGAAGTACAGATGGCATTATTCATTCCAACGATGGTTGAAATAATATTATCTTTTTAAATATACATTTTGTGTTCAATCGAATTAAAAAGAACAAAAAGTATCCAAATCCAAAAAATAATTTTAGACGTATTTTCTGAATTCTTACGAATATAAAACAGTAATTGGGAAGAGAAGATATTTACAACATAAATGAAACCAACGCCCTCTTCTTTTATGGGAGCATGAGAAAATGTCTAATTATCAGTAGTAAAAATATGTAATCAAGCTAAGTGACTACCAAACACTTCTCAGAAGTCTTTTAGCTTTTAAATATTCATTGATATTATCCGTATAATTGATTAAAAGCTCCAACAGATGCAACGATCCAAGGAAAGCATACGTTTAGGGACAATAGGTTACATCCTAATAATTTTAAATATTCATCTTGACTTACATTTGGTGAGGACGTGGAATTATTTTAATATCATAAAAACTACTTTTCCGCGGCTATCAAGTCTTTTGTACGGCCTGTAAAATTATACTATACATGTTCCAAAATTTATGAAGAATTCAAAACGAATATATATTTTCTCAAAATATTTTTTAATTGCAGCTTCAAATTAAGTTTAATTTTCTAGCATTGTAATACATTATAATTATAATAATTACATTTAGTTTGCTAAAGATGTATTTATATTCTTCAGACGTTTAATTTAATACATTATCGTCTGCTTTATTTTAATATACAAACCGAATATTATTGCAAACTTTAATAATTTATCGTTTGCTCTCATATTTTGATATGTTATTTAATAATTGATTTTTATGGCAGAATCATTCGATTTTTTTTTTTTTTTTTTTTTTTTTTTTTTAACATCGGCAACTTTTTTGTACTTTAGAATGTTTTGCTTGTGAAAATAAAAATGTATTAGGAATTTGAAGAATGTATTTTCTTTTCTTGATAGCAATTGCTTCTGTAATGCCTGGAGCTTGGAAGTACTCTTACGTTAATTAATATTCATTTTGAATCATTCTTCTTTTTCGAGAACTTAAAAGGAAAATAAAAAGTTAGCATATGTTAAAATGAAATTTGCAAAGTCAGTTTCAATATATTATGTATATCTAGTCTCAGTGACTGACATCAATATACTAATAACAGAGAATAATATTATTATTCTGTATTATAAATAATCACTGATGATTTTTGAAATCTGAAGTGCATTCTGTGTTTATATTTTGAACATCACTCTCTATTAATTTATTTTCAATTGCATGTTCAACATTACGCTTTTCAGACACTTCTTATGACCGTGCACTGTTCTTCAGTTTGTGTATTATTTTGGTACAAATATTTTCATCAATTTTTCACCCTCATCCCTATAAGCTAGAACCTTGAAATTTTGCCCACAAGCTTTGTTTGGATGACGATACAATATTCATTTTCAAATCTAAAAAAAGAATTTATTATCTTTAAATTTTTTTTTTTTAATTTATTGTTTTATTGCTAAAATTATTTGTAAATAAAGACCAAAAAAAAGTAGAAAATCACATGTATATTTTTTTTTTAAAAAAAAACCAACTCATCTATGTGGTAAAAGAATAAAAAAGAACTAGAACTAGTAAGAAATTAAAGGAAAATGTACTGAAAATGATAGTTTATCATCATTCCAAATATAAAAAAGTGAATTTTTTTAAAATTTAGTTGAAAATTTTTGACTAAAAACTAAAAGTTTTGCGCGTGATCATAAGTTAGATAGTTAGACAGTTGAAGTGAGTACAGCATTACAGTTTTTAGTCAAATATCCTTTTCTATTTTGTAAAATCTCATACCATTTTTATTTATGATGATGATAAACAGTCATTTCTTTTTTAATTTCTTACTAACCGACGAAAAAAAATAACAATCATTTTTTTTTTCTTTTGAGCTCCTCTTTTTTTGAATTTTTGCCACATGAAAGTGTTATATATATATAT
>BMAW01058411.1:24171-131579 GCA_019974015.1 Nephila pilipes | reverse complement strand
TATTAAATTTTGTATGTGTTTGTTTGTTTGTGTGTGTGTGTGAATATGCTGTTTGGAGCAAATACTTTTTTTAAAATAAAATAATTTTTATTTTTCTTATTTTTATCAAAACATCGAACTTTCGTCTGAAGGGTTGCAAGCAAGAATTTCGAATGAAATGCTTTCTATTTTAAAATAATTTTCCCATTCTACATTCTTCCTATGGAATTTCATTTAAAAACTTTCGTGTTGATGATCTTTTTTCTGAAAGTAACATTTCAAAAACTAAACATGTCTCGCTTTCATTGTTATTAATTTTCAATTTCTTATCAGCAATTTTTTAAGAAATTATTTCACAGGTTACCCTCTTGTAATATTTATCTTCCCATTTTTCTAAACTGAACACAAATTAGTCAAGATAGTATTTTATAGTCATTTTTTTTCTTGAGAAAATGCGCCGTATTGTTTTATGTTAAAAGAGAATAATTACATCCATGAAAAGATAAAAAATTACCTTATTAATTTATCTAGTTTGAAAAATTATTTCTAATTTCTTACTTAGAAAATGATGTATTTCATCTTTAATAAAAGCACTTTTTCACTGTACACGAAAATGAATGAATATATCTCGATTAATATCTCAGATTTTTAATCATTATCTCTTGTGGATGCTAAATATTCATATGAATATGAAAGCTCAGCTCTGAAAAAAACCAACAACTCATGACTCCTCTCTGATTAAATGGCCTTTATTTTTGCTAAACCCGGTATTTTACGGCAAATATCCTCTATTTAATTTAATATAAGATTAATTTCTGCAGCTGACAGCTTTTGAAAAAAATTTGTCGTACATTTGCAATTTATATCAGTAAATTAAAGAATTATCCAATAAGCTATTTATTTTATGGTAATTTACAAAGCTTCTTAAAAATATTATTATTTCTTAAAATTCTTATTGAAATATCATTTCACTACTAATCTCTTTTTGACGATGTAGATCTACCGACACATTTTTCTTGCGAAGTTTGTCGGGTGATAGTTTTTTTTCCGTTTAATAATAAACTTCAACAAATAGCTCTGATAAAAGTGTGAAGTTAGTGGGAACTTTTTTTTTTCTTTTAAACCACTTGACAGACAGTTTTTGATTACTTTAAAAGCAAAAAATTTGAATGTTGCTGAATTTCAAAATCTAATATATATGCTGAACTCGAGTTATTTTTCGTACCAAACAATTGTGATATTACTCGTTAAAATGTGTAAAGCCACACCTTTAAATGGCCTTATGAGGAATTCTTATTAATGCATGGCTAACCAAACGAATTTGTAAAAATTACAACAATCAATTAATTTATTAAAATTGTTTTCAGGTGAACAAATGTACAATATTTTTAAGAACCGTATAGTGTTTCCGGTGCCTTATTTCTTAAAAACTACTTTTATTACCCAATGAAAACTGATTGATTTCCTTTCGGCTCATAATTTTCATTTTAAAAATCACAGAATTGTTCGCAATGTCTAATAACATTTGCTACGGACATAGATAACTGTATATGAAGCATGGCGATAAGAGATAGTGCCAAATGCTCCCTGTTTCGGGTATGTACAAACACGTGTACCTAGACAATTATGTCATTAAATATCAATCTCTGGACATATGTTTTCATCAAAATGAAAAGAAAAAAAATTGAAATGCATTGTTTGCAATAAGATGTCAAACTGTGATGGGTTCACGCATGCATTTCCCATTAACTAGCTTCTGGGACTACTTTATTTCGATGTTTGATTTGAGAATATCGCCTTGTGAAAGAACCATGATTTATGTAAATTAGCATTACTGTGTAAAATGTTATTGTTTATTAACATCGCAGTGAGAAGCAACACGAGGGCCATTGGCAACGGGCCTCGTAATTTGGAACCTCGGTCAAGTGACGAGAATGACACCTGAGCTGGAACCTCTCTCTCTCCAAACTTCCTCACCAAGCCTACGCGAAAACTTAGAACCTCCCCCAGATTTAACGTGCATCCGTCCCGCTACACGGCGGGTCTTTTGTGGTATCAGACCCCGAACCCAAGACTCTGGGTCTCGAGTTCCAGACCATGATTACTAGCCTGCCGCGGCCACTTACTAAATAAGCAGTTGTGGTGACAGCCTTTCATTATTTATTACTATTGCTATTTTTCCTTCTATTTGCTTAATAAATATATATTAGACTCCAATTGAAGATACGTAAGGACAAGATAAAATACTTTTTTTTATCACTGAAGAATAGATAAGGTTGCTCTCTCACGATTCCCTTTTAACTCGAATAATCTTAGATTATGATCCAAAATGGAAGTCTTACCTTATCACTCGTTCAGATTCTAGCCATATTCACCAACCGTAGCTTCGTATCTCAGTATTAAATCAGAATCGCTTCAATTAAAAAGATTAATTATGATATTCCAATTCAATTTACTGATAACTATCAGCTTGCCGTTATTCTCTATCACCTTCATTTTCCTTCGATTCTACTTCTTTTATATATTACTGTCTTTAATTCAACTCACTTCACTTCTGTATTCATGAGATTTACCTAATTATGCTTCATTTTGATTGGAAAGATATTGTAATTTTATTCAATTCTTACTACTATAAAGTCCCCGAGGTTAGTGAAAAGAAAATCTCAAAAAGTTCAACGTCACAAAGTGTAGTGAATGAAATAGAATGACAGAGGAGAAAGACTGATAGAATCACAATGTTAGATCAAGCAACTGTGAGGCGAGATATTCGAAGTGTGTGTAACAGACTCGAATCCCATTACTACAAGTCCACTTATATAGGGTCCAGTTAATTCAAGGTTTCTATTTGTCAAAGCAAGGTTACTGTTGTCAAGGTTATTAAGACAAAATCAGGATTCTCCGTTGTAATATTTAGTTAAGAGAGTGAATCAGAAAACTCTCCGCATTATTAAATCATTTTGATATTACTTATCCATAGTCTGAATAAACTGACTAAACATTTTTGGACATTAACTTTGTTGAATGTTATGTCTAATACAACTAACGACGTCAGTTTGTTGCATATATCTTTCAATACAATAATATATATCATCGAAGGTGAAACTTTTTAAACGATTGTTAATCACTTGAAGGACAATGATCTCCGAACTATTCTTTTCAGCATTACGGTATCACCTCTTACAAAATAGGACAGAGATTATATCCTTTGAAGATAGTGTTATTTTCTAATAATTTAAGCTCTCCAGAGGGCCTGACCTTATCTCATAAGATATCTTCCAATAGGGTAAGCTAAAAAAGAAACATTTTGCGAAAAGCCTAGAAATATTTTCGAATTACAAAACAGTGTTCTAAGGGAAATAGACTCTGATTCCTGGTATGTTAATGTATACTATCTATAAGAATACGAAGAAATACTAACATGCTTGAATTGATGCTAATGGAAAGTGTATCCACTCTTTGCTTTGACGTCACTGTGTTTCAGATATGCACGTGTATACGTAGAAAATTTATTTTTATTTCATGGTTTTACTTCGTAAATTAAATTTTATAAGCAAAAGTATGTTCCACGTCAAAATGCGTTCAGTATTGTCTACAAAGCCTGTAAAAAGTTATTGAAGAAAACATTTAATTAAAAATATGTTTAGAATCTTAGAAGCCTATTTCTTATGTTATGCATGCTAATAATGACTACCCTTTAAAAAGTAAGTAGAAAAAATTCTGCACATATCAAGCATAAAACACGGGAGGGGGGAGGAAAATTTGGTTAATAAGGGTAAAATAATATCAGCATACCCATATTTAAAAAAATTCTGCTTCTTTTGACAGAGTCATTGAAATAAGGTTGTGACGTCTATCTATTCAACTGATGTGTCTGTCATCTAAATATTAGTCAAATTTTAAATCCAAATTTCAATTAATTCCAAGCCCAGATAAAGTATTTAAAATACACAAACGAACAATTCAGGAATCTCTTCAATTACTTTTCAAAATATTATTTATTAATTTTCTAACAAGGTGAATGCTCTCTACCACACACACAGTGTCCCTTGCTTCTAGTACTAACAACTTCTGCAATACATCAAATAATACGCTTTCGGGAATACGATACTAGTAAATTCATCAATGAATAATTCGACCAGACAGCATTGGATCCTAGTCTCTATAAATCTCATAGACATGCAAGAAAATCCACGCACTATTCAAGATACAAGAAATTTTCTATTACCGTAATATTTCTGCATTAACAAATTCAATCCCATGTCGCTTTGATGCGATTTGACTATATCTATTCACCCCACTTCTAAAGCTTAAGTTAAATTACTTTACCATGTTTCATTTGCTTGGAATGAGATTGAAAACTTAATTATAAACTTAGAAATAAACCTCAGATGTTAGTTTAATGAAATTTCGCGGATAGCCCATATTACAAGGTTAAAAAGGGAACCAAATGGAAATGCAAGTAGTATCTTATTTTTAAATGCATGTGGCTAAATTTTTTTCCTTTAAATTACCGGCATGACGTTATTGCATCGAAATTAATTCTTAAAGTAAATAAATTTTCTATGTTAACATTTTATTTTAAGTCGGATAATATTACAAGATGGTCAGTTTCAGCGAAAACATGTTATTACAATTGGTTACTTACTTTACACTCACATTTACATATGTGCTATGTGCACATATATATATACTTGTATAGCCGGAGCTAAAGAGTCTATTTTGTAAAATAGTAATCAGTTAAGTCTTATAAAATATAATACCGCCTTTAAAATGTAATATAATTTAATAGTCACCAGTCTAAAGGATAAAATGTACAAAGATTTATTGAAATATACCTAATAACAAGCAAGCTATTCTCAAAGAAACGCAAAAAAGACCTTAAATCTGCTCTCTTTTAAAATTCCAAGATAGGCATAGTGGGCTTTTAATTCTATTAGTAGCTTTAATAGTTTATTATTAACAAGATGTTTATTAGTCATAGTAGCTTAAAATTTTTTTTTTCTATTTTTAGCAAATAATAGCATATTACCTAAGATCTTATCAATATAGGAAATAAGAAACGCATCCTGAAATTTTTTATGGAACCTTTTAGATATCAAAGCTTAGTGCTCTCGGTGTGTCTTAAAATTCAAATAATTAAATCTCTTTATTAATACAACATTTATAATCTTTAAATGCTTCGATTAATAAATTATACTTTATAGCCAAATTAATCTTAAAAATTATCAATATCTTCATAAGTTTTTACCTTAATATAATTATTATTGTTAGAAATTATAAGGCTGAAACTTGTACTTTTATTTATTTTCTCTCTCTATGATTATTATTCTTAACAATATTTAGATTATCTGTAATTATATATTAGTATTCTTTATTTATACGTTCTTTATCATCCTAATCCTTACAGTCATTATTACTTAGTGAATCTTTACAATCGTTAGAATTATGAATCAATCGTCCCATATCTTGATTAAATCTAGAAGTTTTTTTAATATTAATATTATTAATAGGAATTATTTTTTTTCTTGCTAAGAATATTTTTAAAATTTATTTTATCAATGGATTTATTAAGAAATCTAATACTACAATACTCTACTTTTTGATTATCGTTATTAATATCACCAATTTTATATTTATGATCTAAAAATTTACATATATCCTCAACAATATGCAAGCAAGCACTATCTATTTTATTTTAATTAATAACAAAATTCCTTAAAATTTTAATTTCTCTTTCCTTCATACCAAAAAAATGTATTTAATACTTTTAATATTGAAGTCTTTTTTTTCAAATTAATTATATACAGTATAATTTTTTTTTCTTTAATAGCATTTATGTGCCCATATTTTTTTTCTTGATACTTCTTCCACCATTTTTTCTTTTATTATTAACTTTATTATAAGCATTGAGCACGTTAAGACCATAACTCTCATGAATATAAACGTCATTTTGTTTAAAAATTTGAATAATATTTTTACATAGGATATTGGAAAAAGCATACGATTCCAAAAAACATAATTTGTAAGCGGTGAATGCAATATAAAGACTATATTCCCTGAATACTGCTTTTTTTTTCACTGAGTAACGGACACTGACTACAATATTATTTCACTGACTACAATATTATTTCAATGACTACAATATTTTTTTCACTGACTACAATATTATTGTTGAAGTGAGATAATGATAAGTAAAAGTGAGTTTTCATTTTTAGTTTATTTATTTGCATTTTTATTCATCATATATTTTTCGAATCTCATCCATTTTCCAATCACCCAGTCAATTGGTAATTATGTGAGTAATGAAAGAAATCTAAGTGGAATAGTGGGAAACGGGATATGCGAGTGTAAAACGGTTATAAATAAAAGAAAACAATACGAAAGAACATAATAATCATTTTTATTATCTAAAGAAACTGTCTGAAAGTAAACTAGGTATGAGAGAAGTTCTCATTTTAGTGAAAACAAATGAAAAAATAGTGATGCTGTAATTTAATAAAGTATGGTCATCTTTTACTGCCGGGCATGCTGCAGAACCATTTCCCATACTTGCTTTGACATTGTGGATAAATTTTGTGCTTGAGGAGCTCCAAACATCGCAAATAGCTCATTTCAATTCTGAAACGGTGTTTGGTGGGTGCGAAAAGGCTGCAAATAGTCTTCCGAGTATATCTTATACATTTTCGATAAGATTCAGAATTCATGAGTGAAAAAAACGCGGCATATGCTGAATATTTCCCGTTTCAAGGAAGTCGTCGATCAGGCTCGCATGATGACAAGGCGCGTTATCATCCATAAATGTGAAGCCAGGACCGACAGCACTTCAAATGAATTGAATATAATGGCTCAAGAACTTCATTTCTGTATCTTCGCAATCACAGACCCATTTCATGATGTCTATTGACTCCAGTTGATGGAAAATAATATGTTTGTATGATGTTTCCCGGGTGAAAATGTGCTCCGTTTTCTTGCCACATCATTAGTCGATGAGAATCAGTGTTCAGACACTAAAACGAGATTCGTAACTGAATATCACTTTGATCTACTGACTTAAACTCAAGTATTGATGTCACAAACTCTAGTATAAACTAAATAACTTCAAATTTATCTATGTACGAGTATAGAAGTTTTTGCGCAGATGTAAGGGGCGAAATGTAAACTGCTGATCTTTTGGCATTGAGACCTTCATGACTGAATCTCCTATAATCAGTTTGTCTGGAAACATGTACTCCAATGGAGGCTGGGAGCACTGAGCCCAATTCTTAGGCACAACTGTCCCACTGAAGTCACGCGATTATTACCAGGTATTGGTCTTGGCGAACGATTGGGACTTTTGACTGGCATGGTACTGCTCGTTGGTTGACTTTCCCCGCACATAGAAACCTCTGCCACTATCTTAAGATCACTCTATGAGGCGCATTCAGAATTCGATACATTTAAGTTTTTTATGCTCCAGATTCGAATATTCAAAATATCCTACCTTTCGCGAATGAAAGATATGTCCAGTAGTAGTCTTAGTACCATCATTCATTCTGTTTAATCGTTAACAATGTTCCTTCTCACGCGAATTACACGAAACTTTACTGAACTGTTTATGCAAAGTGATCCGCTTTTTCCACGCTCCGACATGCTGTAGTGTTTTGAGCATGAGAACGCCTACTGAAAATTTTTTCATAAAAACAAAGTTTCAACTTCAATAGATGCTTCGCAAGTTATTTCGAACATATTCACCACACTTTACTCACATTTTTCGCATTTTACGAATTAAGCTTAACTTTAAGACACCATTGTATATATATATATATATATAATATTGTTTTCTATATTGTATTAGTTTTTACTTATTTTTAGTGATATTATTCATTTATAATTGTCCTGAAATACAAATTTAAGTTTTATTTACAAAAAGTTTTACTTTAAGCTTAGCCAGCAGATGGAAATACATATTTTTAGAATGGTTTCTTTACGAATTTAATATTCTTGGTTTGAACTAATTTTGATAGGTTTATTTATCTACTGCAAAACTTGTTAAATTTAAAATAATTACCTGGTATAGGTTTTTAAATAATTTAAACTTGGTTGGATAAGTATTTTTAGTAAATATATTTAATTTTGTACCAATCGTTGTTAAAAAAATAGCTTTGGCTATTATAAACAATGTAATATCGGGCCATATTGGAATCAATTATGCACAACAAATTCGCTGCGAATGTAAAAATTATAACATCTTTTAGTTTAAATATTTTTTTAAGTGAATTAATGTGTATAGATTATTTTCATGCTTATATTTACTAACTGTGCCATTTATATGTATTTTTTCTTTGTTTATTTTTCTAATGTTGAATTCTTGTGGAATTTTGATTTTTCTTAATATAGAGCAATTACTGAAGTTGTGATGGTTGAGTCTGTGGAACGAGTTTAAATACATTTTTCCATTCCAAACTATGGGATAGTATTTAATTACATTACCTCCATTTTGTTTTTTATTAATTATTTTCTCTTAAGATTTGCTTAGTTTTTTAAGTAACTTTGTATTTAACTTGGTTGTTTGAGTAGCTTGGTTTAACTTGGTTAATACTGACAATTTAATTATTGCGTTCTTTTTTTTCAAAGGGGGGGATGAAAATATATTTATGATTATGTTTGCTATAAAATAAATTTTATATCAATTGATTCACTTCGATAATTTTTCACTGTCTTTTTAAAAAATTCGCCGAAAAATATCTTCATTCATTTATGTAATTTATTCACAGAATTACAATGTTAACTTTAGAAATTAATTAAAATTAATAAAATCAGTCTCTTAGGGCTTATGGAACTATTTAATTAACTTTATAACATGCAATTTAAAAATGCTACCTGTTGGTTATGTCGATTGCTCTCTCTTATTTCATTTAGCTCTGACGTGGCTGACAGCGGGACCAATATTTCCCTTGCACCAATAAAACCAACCTATCTTACATAGCTGTAACTGAAATAATTGCTAGTTTCTTCATCTCTATTTACCTAAAATCGCATATCTCGGAATTACAATTATATATATTGTGTTGAGGTGCATTGTCCGTATATGTAGTGAATAAATTTTCCTTTTTAACTAGTAAAAATATTAGTTCCTATATATATAGACAATAAATTACAATTTGTCCTTTTACGAAATGAGAAGTCAAATTTATTATAACAAATAAAAACAGAAATTTTTAAATTCTGAAAATGTATCGATGAGAATTTAAATTTACAATATCTTGAAGATTTAGTTCTATTCGTTTATTTAGTTTCTTTTTCTATTCGAGTTATAAAAGATTTAATTTTATACAATGTTACATTTTTACATAAGCTTGTATTCGCATCATTCACTTATTAATTTAGCAATGCTGGACTTTAAAAATTATTTCTTATTTTTAAAAGTTCTAAAAACGAATAATAAATTCAACAATTATTCAATACATGAATTTATAGATTTCAAATCATTAATTAAAATTTATTTTAATAGTATTTCTACACTCACTTTTCAAATATAATGCCTTTGAATGAAATTAATTTCAGATTCATTTTAAAGAGTTTAGAAAAATAAAAAACATAAAATGCATTATAAATATGTGGGGAATATTTCTTAACATTTAATAGATTTACTTTATTATTGTGTCTCTTGGTATTATAATGCTGAAAAAAAAGCTTAAAGAATAGATTGAACTTCTTAATGGGCTTACTTTAACGGAAACATGAAAAAAAAATTGTCTTCTTTTTCTCCGTCTACGAGTAATTAAGAAAATTATAAATTTTCCCGTTCTCAAAAATCTTCATTTTTTTCTCTGTATTTAAATACAAAATTTCTTTTCTTTGTAAATAGTTTCTAATTCTATTACTCTTTCTTGAGGAATGTAGAAATTTGTCCCCAATAATAATTTTTTTACTCGATAAAAAAGAAAACTCAAGCATGAAGCTTGAAGATGAAGACAATTCATCCTGTTAACAAACTAATCCGTCTGTCTATAATTGATGAAAACCAGCCGTTTTATGTTCGTGATGGTATTAGTAACACAGACAATGTCAAGGTCCATTGGTCGATATCGTGCAATTATTTTTTGAATAGGAAGTAAAAACGTGATTCTTTCCTGCGTGATTCAGCTTTCCTTGGCAGGTGGAATGAAATGTTTTGTTAGTCGTGAGGTTGCCATTAGCAACCATAGCAGGCGTTAGGAATTATTTCTTAGCGAATTAGGACAAACGAGAGTGTAATCGAAACTGCAACTTGTTTCGGAAAAAGTTTTAAGTGCATTAAGCAATGTCTCTTCTTTACTCAGACAGAACAGTGCATGTTCACCACAAAAAAAATTTTATTACTTCAATTTGAAAAATGAAGTAATAAGAATTTTTTTTTATTTTTCAGATTTTGTTTAACATTTATATTATGTTTAATAAAATCTGCTGAAAAATAAAAAATTATTTTTACTTCTAAATAAATTTAACTTTATCTGTTGATAATCATACATTTCAGAGATGAAGATATGTTATCATCATTTCATGGTAGGTTAAATAAAAGTATTCAAGAAAGAAATATATCAATAATAAGCCAAATATGAATAACATTTTCTCTATTAATAAGTCTTTGAGATTTTAAAGAATTGATCGTAATAGTTGTTTTTTTTTTCTATAACTTAAAATCTCACTTTTCATTCTGTAAAAAGTTTGATAAATTAATATTTAAAACATACATTATAACATTTTAATTTGTAACTGAAATAAATGCAAATCTAATTTTTAATGCTGCAGTAATTTTCCATTTCTCAGTATGTTTTAACCTTGGTTTTAAAAAAATATGCTATTTATTTTATATATCTTTTTCTATTTTAAAACGTTTCTATTTTGCTTCTTTTATTTAACTACTATTTAGCATCTTAAAAATTATTATTATTTATTAAAATCATATCAACAGTATTTAATATGAGTGAAATTTTATAGCAGTATTTAAAAATGGTAAAGAAACTTAATCACAGCTGTGAAAAACATTTGAAGCTGCATATCGCAAACTATTGCATCAAACTATTTCCTAAATCTTTTACTTGTGAAAAAAAAGTAAATGGGCTCCTAAAATAGAATTATTTTAGTACAGATTCCATTACATTGGAAGATATATGGTTACTCTTAGATGAATATGACAATAATTCCGAAAGAATAATTTTGCGCTAATACGAATAACAGATAACACGACATTTAAAACGTATTCGGGGAGGTTTTACAATTTTCAAAATCATCAATGACTTGTAAATTTCACAAAATCCAATTCGGATCAATTCTACTTGTAAATTTCTCCAGGAAGTCAATTTTTTCCTTGAAACCACGACTTATCTCAGAAAAAATCCTTAACAGTCAGTAAGCCCTAAGTGTTATTCATGTGTGATATATAGCAAAAGATACATCAGAGATTATATATTTATCGTGAAACACACAAAGCAAAAAATAATAGAATATATCCTGAATTATTTGAATGTCAACATTTGAATTGAAAACGATACTACTATAAAATTAATTTCCATTAATAAATCGATTAATTTGAAAAAATGTTTCAAACAAGATTATTATGAGTGTTACTTGAACGTGTTTCTTTTATGAATTAATCATAAAAAAATTTTGATTTATCGATCTACGTTGTCTATTTTATCTATCGTAACCTATATAATGTTACCATATCAAAACAGCAATCAAGACTTAAGTGCCCAAGTATATGAATAGCTGAGAATTTGAGTAAAAAGTTTGACATGCAGTTTTCAATCTTTCAGTATTTATATATAAAACATATATTATATTTAAAAAAATTAAAACTCAAAATAAATCCTTATTCTATTTAAATTTTATTATAAAACCTAACATTTATTTTAAATAAAAATTATTCGCTTGACTTGCGATTTCGTATCGTATTTTGAATGCAGTATATGAACACAATTTGCCTATGATCCTTTTTGTATTGTGATGTTATAGTTATACATCTTGATATAATTCTCACTCAATCTTGAGTATTTTTTTTATTTAACCTCTTCAAATTCTTAAATTTTTAGTGAAACATCGAACATGTGCCGCGTTTTAAACACATCTGCTTGTCATTTCTTTTTTTGATGTATTTCTTAGGTACTCTATTGTTTTTCACAGAGCTTAGAAATAGCATTTTCATTCCAAACCAAATTTAATCCTTGAAACTCCAAACCTTTTCGAATCGAGCCAAGTAAATCTTTTATGAGAATGCAACATTTTCGAAAAGATCTTCGCAAAACTTATGTAGAGTTTCAGTTCTTTTTATATTTGTATGAATGTCTTATAGTCCTGAAATCTGGTTTCCATTTATCTTAAAGTAAATGTCTTTAGAAATTGAATATTTAATAGAAAGTTTTTGTTGTATTATGTACTTTTTCCCTTTAAAAGAGAAAAGTAAAAAATTGATGGAAACAGTTTATATATGATTACATAGTTGACGCAATGCTCGAAGATAGTATCAACTTACGTGAATTTTTTAGGTAAATAACCCCGTTGCGGTATTTTCTTAAATTAATCATTCCCATAATCTATATATATTCGCACAATCAATACATTGTGCATTTTCAACTCTTTTAAAATACTGCTTTATTTGCATCAAATTTTGTCTCGATAAAATACATTTAGCATTTAAGTTTAGGACTTTATTGTGATTTTACACTTCCAATCATTCGACACCACTATAAATATTTCATTTAATTATCTGCATTAGAAGTTGTAGAAATGAATTGCATTTATTGTCAGATGAAGAAATTTCAGTAATGGCTTATTGTTTTTATTCTTGAACTTAACAAAGAATAGCAACAATAAATTATTAATATTTGCCTAACCTAATACGCTATATAGATAAATTTAGTCAAAATTTACGCTTTTAAGTTAATATGATTAAATTATTTATTTTTCTTCATTATAAATTCCAAATACTTAATATTAATTGCAGTAATTAATTAACAAACGTGCCCTATTTCAGAAATTTAATTCACTTTTTATTACAATCTTGATTTATTCTTGATATTTAAACTAAATTTATTCTTTGAAACATGAAAAACTCTTCACCAAACTTTATAACAGTAATAGTAATTACTAAACAGTAAAAGTAATATATAATCATTTATAAAATGCATCACAAAATAGATTTTCTTCAGTTTTATTATTCCAAATAAAGCGAAATTTAATATTTAATTCGTGTTGTTTCATAAATGATATAATTTTATTCATTTTTAAATATATTATCTATATCTTCCTCCACTATAAGTGATGCTCAAAATACATACGAGGGTCGTTCAAGAAGTCCTTAGAAATTCCAGAAAAAACTGAGATTATACAGTTGTCTAAGTCTCAGTTACATAACGCCTTTCGCACCTCAAAAATTCTTCGTCATAATGTTTCCAACCGATGAGACCATCTTCGGCTTTTTTGGAAAAGATTCATCCGAAGCAATTCAATGTTTTGGTTGTTGCGTGGTTTCCAGAGTAAAATGATGATTCCAGGTCTCACAGACGGGGACAACCCAACACAAAATGATCTCGACAACTTGAAGTGGCAGCAATCTAATTTTGATTTGGCCGCAAATGGCAATCGAAGCTAATTTATGAATCAATGTCAATTTTTTTTCGGCAACGTTTAACATATAGTAGCACCCAATGGTAGCAACAATTTACTATAATGATGCCATCTATCACTATCCTCGTACTTCTAAAGAAATGAAAAATACGTATCAACGTAAAATAAAACCCTAAGAATTATTAAAATTACAAACTTTAGTTTTCAAAATATTCAAATATTCGCTCAAGAAGCTTAAAAATTATATTTAAAGGGACAACTAGTTAATTTACGTTTGTAAATTTTACTGAGACACATCAGGTATCATATTTTCTCGAAAGTAAAATTTGATTTAATGTCATTTTTGTCTCCAAAAGAGTATATTAGAGCTCCTTTTTTGTGAACAATAATTTACATTTACTCATACTCAAAAACGTACATTTATTCAAATATGTACGAGGGTGTTTCAAAAGTATATGGAATTGCTAGACAAGCTGTCCTTACCATCGTGTATTGCCAACTGTTAAATAATGTCAAAACAAATTTGATACTAATTCATAATTTTTTTTTATTGCCACCGCGTCGAGTTAACATCACCATCTTGTGTCCAATTATCACTGTCGATGAGACCTGGATTCATCACTATACACTAGGAATGAAGCAACTATTAATGGATTGCTTTCTGTAAATCTATTCCAAAGAAGGTGAACATAGTCTCATTGGCCAGAACAATTATAAATACGATTTTTCTCGATGTGAAGAGCGTGATACTCGTGAATTTCTTAAAAAAAGAGAAGAAAAAATGTTTGGTAGACAAATATTACAACGAGTTACCGCAATTCCATTTTCCATTCCTCACACGGATACTTTTTGAACCATCTTCAAAGTTATGCTACGTTAATATCAATATTATATTATACATTTACAATCTGATTGATTACAGACTTTACCTGGGAGTTATTTTAACTGTGCGGATTAATTTACGAACTGAAAAAATTTACTATTGGTGGTTTTCTAGCTGAGTCTTACTTTAAAGAGGAAAAAAAAGTAGAATAGTCTTAAATACATTTCAAATTTAGATTACGCATTACAAATATGATTTCTATCCCTAACTTGATATATGCAAAGACATATAATTATTTTACTTTCTTAAATTAAAATAATCGCCAAATTTTTTGATAAAAGAAATTCCAAAAACTTAAAAATGAAGAAGCTAAACCCTCAAAAAATTAGTAGTATTTCATTAATCTTCTTAATGTATTGATTGTAATTTATGTCAATTTAAATATAGTTGCGGAAATAATTCTAATTCCGGCAGGTAATCATTTAACTCACAACGGTACATAACATTTTCTTTAACTACATTCATAACTAAAAATGAATAATCTAAATAAAGCCAATGTTTGTTTGGTCTAGTTTCAATATAGTTTATATTGAAGTAAGATATGTTAAAGTCATCTGTAGAGAATGTTATATTTCTTAAAAATAGTATCGGAAACGAACACATTTAAAGCCTGTTATTTATAAATTTGTATTTCTATCCATTCATTATAACTGCGATGATAGAAAGAGCCAATATTTGGTATATCGCTTTCAAGAAAGTTTATATTAGAGAACCGGTGAAAAGTTTCTAAAAAAATACATGTACTGAAAAACCTTTTCGAAAAGTTAAAGAACATATGCTGTCAAGATGTTTCTGCTTTATGCTTCAAAAAACATTTGAAGCGCCAAGCTTGTATATTCATACATTGATTATTCAGTTTAGAAACATTTACTCTATTTTAGTAACCTTAGCAAAAGTATATTTAAATGTAAAATGGAAGTTATCAATGTTTCCGTATTTTCTAGTATTTCAGGATAAATATTTTATTATTCAAATTAAATTCTAAATCTTTAATCCTTTAAACTTGTGAAATCTTAGTATATATATTATATGTATGAATGTATGTATATTAATCTCAGCTGATGGTAGTTGTCTTTGTAAAGTTTGTACACTATTTATGTGATGTGTCTTTGGTAATGTTACATTTTGTTTTTGTGAGTGTTTTTTAGTTTATTTAAATAGCTTCTTAAATTTTTTTGCGTAATTAATGTTTTTAGATTTTGGTTTTACACTTTGGTAGATATTTAATTATATATATTTTTATGATACCGACTGTTTGTTTGAATTTGATTAAAATGGTACTGTGTTTATTTCTTCTATTTTCTATGGTTGATTTTCTGAATTTGCTGATTTTTATTTTGTTGTCATATTTTATTATAATGTAATTCAGAGAAATGTGATGGTTTGATCAGTTATAACGTTATAAACACACAATATTCTGTTCTAAAGTACGGAATAGTATTAATTGCATTTTTTCCATTGTTCTAAATTTTACTTTTCTTTTACTTGACTTTCCATTTAATTTTCCAGTTAGTTAATAGATTTTTATTTAAAATTTAATTTTAATTTTAGAATGTTTAGTTAATTATAATAACTTTTTAGTTATATTAATTTTACTTACATTTTTATTGATTGCTTTAAATATGTAGATTTTTTAGACATTATTGTTTAATTTTAAGATTAATATGTTGAATTTGTTTAGAATTGATATTTTGTGAATTATAATTTTGATGTTTTGATCATCATCATCATCATCATATATATATATATATAACTAGAAATTTATTATTACAAATAAACAAAGAAAAACTTTTTCTGTAATTAAAATTAAAACAAACTGTTAAAAGTCACAACTGAACCGGTGAGAAAGAAGATTTTATTTAACCATAAAATAAACAGATAAAAATTGTAAACTGAAAAAGGAATGAAAATAAATTATTCAAATTTAACTATAAAGGAAAAATTGTAAATTAATAAACAGTATCAAGAGAATTAACAAAGAGTATTTACTTTCTATACAATTTTTCGTTGATTTCTATAGAAGATCTTATTTCTTTTTCAAAATGCGTTTCTCATCTGTAATGATATATCATAACAGTACCTAATAGTAGGGCTTTTCAGACTTTTTTCTTAGTGCACTTCTCTTGGGTATAGTCTAACCCTTGGTAAAAACTAAATATCCTAATATACCCTCTAATGGGTGTGGATACAGTGATTATTGCACTTTCTTCCCTTTGCTCAGTGCTGAAAACTTACATCTGGGGTTAAGAAATTCAAATCTGACACGACTGTTAAGTCATTGTAGATAGGCCTATCTTTTATAACGCGAAAGTCCTTAAATTGAATTCCAGAAACGAAGATACTTTTTTTTTAATATGTACTAACATGTTGTTTTCAGAAAGTGTAATCAACAGAATGAGTGGACTTAAAATAAAGAATGTATAGTATTGAGTTTAAAAAACTGACTTTATAATACATTACGATTATAGCAATTACATTTAATTTGCTTCTTAACGTATATTTATATTACTAAGATATATTTAATTCAATATTTTATCGTCTTCTTTTATTTTAATACCCGAACAGATTATTATTGTCTAATATAACAATTTATCGTCTCCTCTAATTTTAATATTTACTTCAATAATTTATTTTATGGAAGAATCGTCTGTTTTTATTCTTTTTGTTTTTAACAATGGCAACGGTTTTGTACTTAAGAATGTTTTGCTTGTGAAAATAAAAATGCATTACGAATTTGAAAACGGTATTTTCTTTTCTTGATAGCAATTGCTTCTAAGGACTCGGAAGTACGCTTACTTTACGCTTATTAACATTCGTTTTGAATAATTCTATTTTTGCAAGAACTTAACAGAAAAAAACGCTAGCATATGTTAAAATCAAATTAGCATAGCCAATTTGAATTTTTTTTCTTCTTATTTATTTTTTCTTCATACTTATAGTGCATTATTATAAGTTATCATTATAGATTCATTCACAATCATATATATAAAAAATGAAATATTAATGACATGAATAGGATTGAAATTATATTTATAGCAATCAGGAGTAATATAAGTCAGCTAAGAACTTTTGCTTCTCTGTGATTCTTCGGACTTGGTAATTAGTGAATGAACTTTTTTTAACTTGCGATGGATCAGATATGTATATAAGTAGCGAACAAAGAATGTCTCAATTTTAAGAGTAAATTTATCTATTTTCTGCGGAAATAAAATTCAAAATTGCATTTAATTCTGCGAGAGAAAATACTACAACGAAACATGATACTACAAATCAATTATTCAAAACATTGTGTGAAATTTTGAAATTAGGCATTGATGAGTATAACACATTACAATACATCAAATTAGTTACCGCTTCTTTATATGAGGCTCTCTATAGCATCTAAAGTAATATTTCTCTTTGGAATGTATTAATGAGTAGGAAAAACATTATGGAATACAAAACTAACTAATTTCCCACATTTTGGCTCGTAATAAAGTTTAATTGTCTTTTAGAATATTTAAAATCCTTTATCCTTTTAATTTGATGATAACTTGCTTTCTTTTAGAACACAAAGGAATGTGCATTATTTTAATAAGTTTAAAAACAATAAGGTACAAGAAAATGAAATTTATGAATATAAATCAGGTTTTCTTTCTTTTAAAGGAAGCATTAATTGTTTTAAAAAAATATAACATTGTTCTTTTAATTCATTTACATAGCATGTTAGGTAGATATTAACACAATCGCGTTAATAATATCATAGGCAAAATGAAGTTCGGGTATCCATCCCCGAGAGGTTATAGATATTTTTCTTTGGGACAGGATTAACTCAAGAGTTCTCTGATTTGAGGGAGGTTTTGGAAATATCTCATTTTGTCTGTATGAAGGATAACGTGCAATTGAGTATAAAAAAAATTTTGAAAATTGCATTTGTTATTGTTAATCCACTATTTTTTTAAATGAATTTCTAGGATTTTATAAACTAAAAAATGAGAATAATTATAGTAATTTTAGAAAAATTCACTGAAAACTATGATTTTATGTAGCAAATTTGTATGCATTTATGTATAGACGTCAGAAAATGGAACAACCTTTATAACATTCGAAATTCCGATCATAGATAAAGGAAATTAATATCATTGTTAATAACTAAAAAGCAACTAAATTATTATGTTTAAAGATTAATTAATTAACTTTTTAAACAGAAATTTCTTACTATAGATGTCTTATGAAATTTATATTGTATAAAATTCTACTTGAAAAATATCTGAGCTATCGGAGAGGGTTTATTCCCGTAAGATTAACTAATTGTTTTAAACATTTAACAATATAAAGTTTTCTACTAGATACTTTTCAAAGATAATTACACCAACTGTTGGAAAATATTTTTCCAATTCCAAAATATGAAAAAAGTACAATTATAATAAAACATAAATATTTAATTACAGTTACGCTAAAAAGAGAGAATTTTAATATACCAAAATTTTCATTGAACATATTTCATGTTATAAAAACCCTACACCCAAAATTTCAAGAATCAATTTTAAATATTCCAATTAACATTGTGTTTCTTGGTATTAAAGTGTCATATACTAGTTTGCAATTATTATCGATTCATTTCTCTGAGATGTTTTAGAGAAAAAGGAAAAAAAAATATTGTGAAACATCTGTTTTACTTTTGTTTTGTTATAATAAACAAAAAATAAACAATAATAAATTTAAAAATGAAGAAGTAGAAAAACTTTATTAAAAGATTACAAATGAATATTAAAAATGCTAAAAATTTTTTTATAACCAAGCATTTGCTCAAAGTAATGTATTATATGATCCACTAATATCTCTGAAACTAATTATCAGATTTGAGTGGAAAAAAATTGGAATATTCTTACAAATGTTTTACTTAATGCTATAAAATCATTGGGTTCTGTATTGAGGTAGTTTTAGGAATTCCTTAGCTATGTCAATTTATTAAATTAAAGAAATCGTTATTATTATAAATAAGTTCCTTTTGAATCATTAACAATGATAATTAATTCATTTACCTGAGATGAGAATAGTGAAAATTGTTAGGAGCTTTCTTTGTTTTAGAGGGCTGTACAATATTGTTGAAATTTAGTCACATAAAATTTATTATTAAACATTTGTTCTTATAGAAAATCTCTATGTAATTTGTTAATCGTGTTTTTTTATTTTGTTTAATATTTCGATACATTACATTTCATTGTAAACCTAAATGGTTTTTTTTTTTTTTTCAAATTAGAATTTTAAAAACATCAGATTTTTGATGTTACATGTTTAATCATATTAATGAACTGTTTAATAAATAATTAATGAATTTAGACCATTAGTATAAAGTTAGTTGGACTCGTTCAATAAACATACTACAACCTGTATTGACTTAAAGCATTGATGCTCATAACAGAAGATCACTTCTTCACCAACCTATTATTTTATCGGCATTTCAAAACTATGATATCCGAAATAAAAGAGTTTTCTCTTAATAGGGGAAAAATAAAATATAACCATAAAAGAGAGGGATAATTGGACTATACAGTTAGCCGGATGTTATTTTAGATTGTCGAAAGCAATTAGTCTAGTAACAAAGGGGTTTTATAAATTGTCGAGGGCTTATTTATAAGCATCGAGTTACATTGTTAAATTCTATATCACTCTAATTTAACGACATAATATTATCTGAAGCTAAATGAGCCACTTCAGTTTGATCGAATAATGAAGACAATGCATCTCTCTCATTCGAGAATTTTTTTTTTTTACTAAACTGAAACAATATTATCATTTTCCCCTTAAGTACTAATTATAAAAAGGAATTTTCTTGAGTTTATTGAGCAGAAATTAGTATAAATATGGTGTCTGAAATGCAAATGTGTTTTATAACTTAAAATTTTGTTTAACTGATAAAAATCACGTTATGAAAATCACACCAAAAGGTTATAACTTCTTATACATATAGTTACAGTATGTAATTCGCTTTGTTTTTTCGTGTACTTATAGTATGATCTAGTTCTAAAAATCAAGCATACATGATGTATTCAAAATGCTCTTGGAATGATCGCACGTAGACAGTTTAACCCAAATAACATACTTACATTTAATGTTCTAAGTCACCTCACAATTCATTGCAACACATGGAACAATTGCACAGGTCCGTAAATACCTTCTGGAATGGCTCCTCTCCAACTTTATTGAGTTCCGATGATATCGACCCTTCAGAGAGAGAGTATCCTCTCTCTCTCTATTTATACATTCATACACTACATACACTCATATATATATATATATATATATATATATATATATATTGTGACGTCTTAACTCGTATACTTTGTATTTTTTATTACATTATTCTTGGACTGTACATCTAGATTCCATTGACTTTCCACTCCTTCCTGCTATAGCGAATATTGATACTTTGATTCCTTGCTTAGATAGTCTGTCCGTCTGATCAGCGGCGTTGGCCGGAGTATTGGTCTGTAAGACGATTTCTTATGTAATTGTGTGCGTGCCATATGAAACTTCATTAATGAAAGATTTTTAAAAACGAAATTGATGCCTCGAAATATTTGCCACTACGCCACAGCTAAATTTTATTGGTGGCAAGCTCTGGGATATGATCCCGATTGAGAAAATAAAGCAAATTTTGGTATATGGAGAAAGTGAGCCGTATCTTTAACGGCGAATAATGCTGATGTTATAATTATCCCAGTTATTGTTTAAATGCTCCCAGTATTTGGAATTGGAGTTTAGAAGAAAGTGCGACCAGCACTTGGAATTAATTGTTTTGAAGAAAGTGCCTCCAGCACGTTTTTTTTTTTTTTTTTTTTTTGATGAAAGTGCCTCCTGTACTCAGAGATTATCGTTTTTGAGAAAGTACTCCCTGCACTTGAATTTCACAATTTTGAATAAACTGCACTCTGCTGCATTTTTGAAGAAAGTTTTGAAGTAGTGTGTACAGTACTGTGTTCAATTTTGGAATTGCGTCTTGGAGCATGTCCTGCCCTTAACTTTTTCGGATGAAATACCGTGGTTCCTGTAGCCCAAGTTGTTACGGTTGTGCACGTCCTGTCTTTGGAATCCTTAAAAAAAAGATTTGTGGGGTTTTTCCCGATGAAAAATTTATTTTCTGAAAGAGATAAATTATTGTTTTGAAGAATAATTTATTGTACCATCCTGGCTCTAATCGATAGCTTGTCATTATTTTGAATTATATTTTATGTGAATTTGTTTACACACATCGCCCTGATATCAAATTCAGTTATACCATCCAGTTATTGTTATTATTATTTTGAGAAAATTTAAGATTGATATAAATTTTATGGTTTCGTTTTCATTGTAATAACTTGTTTGAGAATATACTGATTTTATTTGATTTTAGTATTTACACGGAAAATTTTGTATTGATATAGTATAGTTTTGTTTTGATTGTATAAACCTAGTAATTTATCAACAAACAATATATATTTTTTGAATTATTGCTGTACTTTCATGAAAAGATTGTAAAGTTCATAAATATGCTATAACTTTTGTTACGAAAATTCTATGATGGATTCGTTTTGAGATATTAGATAGTATTGGAGAGTTGTTTTATATTTGTGTAAAAATCATATATCAATATTCTAAGAATTTACTACATTTCATTTTTTATGTGTGTTAGTTAAGTTAGTTGATGTTGTGTAGTTCTATATAAAAGAAATGACTTTCGTTTCAGTTTTCAAATGCAAATTTCATTTTGATGTTTTTATTGACCGTGTATGATTTTTTTAATTTAATTACAACTTTCAAAGAAATTTGACTTAAAGTAATAAGAATTAGGTCCAATTTATATTTTTTAAAAAAAGTTATTTAGTTCTGCTTTTAAAATATAAGAATTTTATGATTGCTTGCTTGAATTTATGTTTTGAATTTATGTGAATATTTTAATATACTTTTTGGAGAAGGAAAATAAGTTTCATTTCGGCAAATTTTCAGTTTGATATTTTAAATTCGTAGATAGGCCACAACTTTAAGTTTATTTGAGTCAATTAGCTTTCTGGTGTTATCTTTCGCTTTCCTTAAGAAAATTATTTATTTATCAAAAGGAAAAAAGAAGATTTAATCAGATTAGTGAGAGAATTAGATTTAGGATATGAAGACGATATCATTAAAGAAATTATTCTTAAGAGTGCTGGATACAAAGATCAATTCGATGTTTGAGGAATTTGTTAAAGAGCAAAAATGGAAAGAAGAACTGGAAGAAAGAAGAAAGAGAGATAATTTTGAATTCGAAAAAATTAAAGTTAAAAGTTGAAATTAGATCAACTCAAGAGCCCGTAACGGAAAATGCAAGAACATCCAGTAAGCTTCTTCATAAGTATGATATGAAGGGAGATATTAGCCTGTATTTAGTACTATTTGAGCATCAAGCTAGTAGAATATCTCTCCAAAAGGTACTTTAGGTCACACATCTGTTGGGTCTTTTCCCGCAAGAATTCACGCAGATAATAGTCAGTAAATCTGACGAAAATGCCTATGATTATCATGCCTATCATGAGCTGCAGACTTATTTTGATGGATGGACATCAGGACCGAAAGTTGAAACCTTCGATCAAGTGCGGGAGCTAATCTTTGCAGATGAAATGAAAAAACGTACACTGCTTGAGTTTAAAGAACGCTGCTTAGATTAGTGGTCCATTAAATTAATTCGCCTTATGAATTAAATGAAAAATCAGAAGAATTCGAAGTTGTGAGAAAAACATTTCGAACTAAACCAATTAATGCATTTTGATAGCGAAATATGAAGTTAAAGAACCAAGCAAGTTTGGAAGGTTTGAGAAAAATCCTAGAAGGGTTTAAATTCCAAATACGAGTCAAACAAGCTTGAAAGAAAATTTTTGAACCTAGTCACAATAAGGACTTCGAAAGAAGAATCAATTGAGTTGCTTTTATTGTAACTCTCTTGGTCATTTACGTCCAAATTGTTCAAAGCTGAAAAAACTTTCAGAGCCTGTAATTAATGTTTCTTAACGTGATGTTTAAACAAGTTTTTTGCAGCCATATACTTCTTATGGAAAAATAAATAATTATCAGTACCAAATTCTTTCGTGACATTGGAACAACTATAGATATTGTTTGCCGCAAGTTAGTGATACCTGAAGATATGACTGGTGACCACATGTCGGTACAACAAACTTTAGATGCTAGTTCAACTTGATTACCACTAGTTGAAGTTCTCATTAAATGTGAGAGTAGCAGAACATTCACAAAAATCAGTTGTTATTCCAGAGGAACTGTATTGTGGTCATTATCTTCCAGGGAATGTGACTCATTCTCTTCGAAAATGCAAGAAATATTTCATTGCTCTAAGTGAATGCGGTTCAAGCAAGAAGACAGAAATTGATGGAAAAAGAAGAGACTTCTGGTTAAAGAACTCCGAAGTATAGTCATGAACAGTGAACACACGAAATCAAAGGAAGATGAACTTCTTCCGACTGGTAATTGTATGATAAATACTGTATCAACTAAGGTTGATATTAATTTCGAAAATGCTGAGCAGGTTATTCTCATCGCAGATTCTATACCTGAGGAAACTAATATTGATATATCTGGTTCTCCTTGTCTTACCATAAATACGGATTCTAATCTTCAGGTAGCAGAGATTATGGGCTGTGAGGTCTTAGATAAAACAACTGCGCCTAAAAATATTTTAGTTTCTGCTTCAGAAGCCTTATTCAAAATTGTGCCACTTTAAAGTGTTGATCAAGATATTAGTTTGAGAACAGAATATATTAAAACTCCATTTTATGATTCTATGAACATTAAGGGTGATACTAACTGTTCTCCTGGAAACTTTATTTGTGAAGAAGGATCAGAGGATTTAGATAATAATTTTACTGAAACTTCAGTATAAGAAGTGGTGATATGTTATATGATATTCGACCAGAATTAAGTAATGAAGATGTGACACCTGATCTATTGTCGAATCAAAAGATTATAAAATTGATCGTGATTTAAAAGGAAAAGAAACTATGTCATGTATCTTTTTCCACATAATCAGATTTTCTTCGAGATGAATATCACTTAAAAATGGAAATGGTTTTCTTATCAAAGATAATTTCTTAGGTAAACAAAAACACATTATTTCAAAATTTATTGAAAGATGTCAAATGAATTTTAATCTCTCTATAAAAGGTTGTAAAGAGAGCCCACAGAAGGATATTGCATTAGGGAACATTATTAATTATTTAAAATATCAAATTAAAACTTTCTCTCTAAATAAACAGAATCCTCGTAAGAATCTATCAAATGATTCCGTTAACATTAATATATAAAAGTGAGACAACGATAGAAAAGTGTTTGTTTATTCTGATAATTCATATTGAATCAAGGATGTATTTTCTGAAAATGGGTAAGATACAGATGGGCGTGCCGATATTGTGGTTGATAAAGAAAACATGCTTTTCTTAGTTCAGAAAAGGCAGTCAAGTATTTCTATAAATAATCCATTAAATTATGAAGAAGATCATAATCGTGAAGAAAATGATAAAACCGACTTCTTAAAAGATTCAGAACATCATGTTGAGACGCACTGTATGATAGTAAAAAAAGAAAAACATGAATTTACTGCAAATAATGAAGATGAGGAAAACGGAATCTATTTCGGAGCAGAGGGAAAATCGTTAGATTATTTGAACAAAATAAATAACCGAAATAGATTGACTGACAGAGAAAAGTCATTAAATATTCCTTATGATTCAGAGCTACATGAGAGAGAAATACTTTTAGATAATGGGGAGAGATCATTTACAGTTAATAAAAACAGTAATAAATCAATAACTCAGTATTTTAAACATTCAAAGGAAGGCCTCGAAACCCCATTTAATCTGTATTATTATCTAATTTTAGTGTTTATATTACCAACACTTTATCTAAAGTTCGTAAAAATGTAAAAACTTTATTTCTAAATTTACCATTTTTAAGTCTTCAGATAATGTTATTTCAATAGATATTGAAAGTAATGTAAGTAAGATTGCTAATGAAAATGTCCATAAGTGGGAAGATTCTTCTTCGAGTAATGAATTAGATGATAAATTATCAAAACGTGAAAAGATTGTTTATTATATCAGTGACGATGGAATTTCCAGTATATCTGAAAATGTAAACAGTTCTTTGAGAGTAAATAACTTTACTGAATCATCTACATTGTCTGATAGTAAAAGAAAGTGTACAGCTTTGAAACCATTTACGAAAAAACCATTAAATTAAAAGTTATCCATAATCGAAGGTCTTGGCATGAAAATGCCGATGTACTTTGTCCAAATGTTACATAATTAAAAGTTAAAACCCCTCAAGTTGAGTTTATATAATAAACTCTAATCTCGAGTTATTTTTGCTAAATATTTCGAGATGAGAGTTTATAATATGATTTGATTTGTGTTCAAATCCTGTGAACACTTTGTAATTAATTCACGAGATAGAACTCTCACAAGTGCAAATGAAAATATTTTTTTCAGTGTCAATTTCTATTTAAAAGCCTTTAAACATACTAGAACTAAAAGTATTTTCTTCACACAAAAAATCTCATTCTGTATTCTTTGATTCCACAATTTGAAATTTCAAGCGAATGAAGAAAATATTGCGCAAAAATTTTTTTTTATAAGGACTATTTTTCTACGCGATAAAAAGAATGTAGGTCACTCCGTACGTGCAGTTTTCCATTTCAAAAGTAAAGTCGTCACCGTTATGCAGTAATTTTTCTCTTTTAGGTGAGAATAATTTATAAGGCCAGCCTTAAAGATCATCTTAAAAATGTAAGGACATATCCGATGACTTAACTTTTCTTTTAACTGGGTTTCTTAGCTGCAATGACCATTATTTTTGACCGTAATAAAACAGAGGTTATGAGAGCAGCCTGTTACAGGTAAATGCCATAAATTTAGATAAAAGAAATAACCGGATGTGGTGTTTACTCATAATGTAAGCAGCATCAATAAAAATTATTACGGTGCTTAGCCAAAGTGATGATATAGTTGAGAGAGAGAGATTTTTTTTAACTTTTTTGAAGCCGTTAGAGCTTGCTTTTCAAAGGCATTTCTATTCATATTTATAACAGGAGCAAACGCTCCATGCATAACAAAAATAATGAATTATTAAGGAGATCAGAAAAGAAAGTAAAAATATATGAACAAAAGGTGGCTTGTCACTACAGAATTACCTTTTATGAATGAATATGATTAAAACTTCGTAAAACCAGCTTTCGATTATACTTTGTAGACTATATGACCGTAAATCAATTCTTCTCTTATAGAATGTGAAAGGTTGTTTATTAAGTGATAGAATTTGGAATTTTGCTTTTAAAGTATTGTGATAAAAAAGTAATATTGAAATAGATTATAGTTTATATCCAATGTTTCGACAATCTAGTATGGGCATGAAATTTTATTGCAATAGAGTTAAAATGTAATTGATAGGACTTTGAACACTTTTATTTATGAATGGAGTTTGCTCTTTTCTTAAAACACTTCATTTAAAAAAAATCGAATATTTTTAAAATATGAAATGTTTTAAATATATTTTGAATAACCATTTAATATAGAGTATAAAAATTTAAATATGAGAGCTCTGTCGCCATACACAGGTGATTTCCATTTAATATAATAAAAATATAGAGAGAGATTTTGTCGAAAATGAACAATTACTTAAGTTCCATTAAAGGATAAGCGTTTACTTTAACAATTCTTTTTAGATAAAAGATACCTTTTTCTTATTATATTGAGTTACAATGAATCATTTCAATGATACTTAATAAATTCCATATTGCCTGAATGCAATAGTTAAAAAAATTATCATTACTACAAGATTGTCTCACATTTGTTTACCAAGCCTTTATAATTTTACTTTTTAAAAATTGCAGTATTTTTCTCTTGTAAAATGCTCATATTTTCTGCTATATCAACACAAAAATGTAAATTAGTGGTCATGTACTTAATTGAAAAGGAAATGCGACGTTCTTCTTAAATTCTGGGGAGGGAGGGAATAGTAATATTTAATACAAATAACTACTACTTAAATTCGAGTCCATGTTAAATCTGTACGAAAGAATACAGAAATAAACGGAAGTTTTAATCATTTTAAAAAAAATTCTTGAACATTTAATTTAAAAACTTGATTAATTGTCAGTATATTAGAAAGCGATTTTAAAAATAACCTTTTAATAAGCAGAACAATTTTTCCAAAAGAGCATAAATGTTAAAATTTATCGAATACTTTATACAGAAAAGACACAGAATATTTTGTATCAGTATTCATACGTTTATTTCTGTACTTCTTAGAATATAGAATTAGTTTACAAGAGGGGGGGACTGTCACGGAAAAATACATAAAAATATTTTTTTTTATATATTTTTTTCACAAACAGATGGAATTCAAACTCAAATTCTCGAACAAAAAAAAAAAGCTTTGCAAAACTTTGATAAAAAAGAGGTCAACTTTTTCATAAAATATTTATTTCATTATCATTCAAAATTTAACTTTTTGTCTGGGACAAAAATATATGTAAATTTTGTTAATTTGATTTTTGTATTATTTTATAATTTGACTTACTATCAGGTATTAGTGTTCGATGAAAGGAATTCTAAAATAATATCGATTTTACTCCAACACGTGGTTACCTCTCTAGCTGAATGGTCATGACCGTGAGCTCATGGCCGACGTTGTTTCAGTCAGGTCGCTTGTTCGAGCTCTGATTCCACTAGAAGACTCATCAAGTAGTTGGATCGAAGCTCGCGTTAAATCTGTCGGACCTCAAAGCCTCGTAGTAACATTGTGTAAAAGTTAGAAGAGTGGGTAACAGTTCAAGTGTTTTTAAGGAATAATAATCAAAAATTCAAGAAGAGAGGGATAACGGTGCGTTTCTGCCACATTTATTACTACTCACCAATTATACATAAACAGCTATTTACATTATTTACAACTACACAAAGGCCTTCAAATCACTCATACATTCACTATCCCGCTTTTGTGGTCAGGAAAACAAATTACATCCAAAACATGGAAAAAAACCCGCCTTACACGTTCAAGAACTAAATGTAATCAGAAATCTTTCCTTTGATCTCATGAGCTCTCACATTAGACGAGACAAGACGTCTCCTGGCGGTGACCAAATGAATTATTTCCAACAAGTGTTGTCTTCACCAATTAGCCCCGAGTTGTGCTTCTAAGAACCACATTAGTAAAAATGTATCATTTAAGAATTTTTATACTTCAGAAGAAAAATTCCTGTGAAATTCTCAAGCATTTTTAAAATATTCAGGCTTTTGTCATTGAATATTTTTAAACCTAAGTTGATTAGAAAATAATGCAAAAAAATAGCTAAAAGCGAAATAAAATTTTATTTTATAGCCAGAAAATACACTGTCGAAAACAATGTTTTTCTTATTTAATCTATTCCCGGAACGATTGAAATAATAGTACCTGTTTACCAATTGATTTACGATTAAATAATTTTATTGCTCGTTTAATAGCTCCACATTATCTAATGATTAATATTGAATATAAATTATTATAAGGAGTATTCTGAATCATTTCAATATTATTTAACAAAATGTATTTGAAGCCTTTCATAATATTTTCAGTGTTCCACAGATTAGTAGATGAAATCAAAATAATTTATAACTTTAAAATAAATACTAAAATGAAAAATTACATTTCCTTCTAAATGCAGAATTTATCGCACAAATTCTATTAGCGATACTTAAAATACCACCATTTGGATTTTTTTTAATGAAGTACTATACTGAAACAGAAATATTAAATGAATATATAAAAACATGATTAAAGAAACAAAATAAACTGCACTTCTAAAATGCTAATTTCCATTCATTTTGAGGTTCTTATTCAAATATAACGTGATCGAAAGTCCTTGATGCAAACTCATTGAACGAGAAAAACGTGACAAAACTTGATTAAGGCTAACTGATGTCGAAGGAATTTTTCATTTCCCTACAAAATCCCATTTATTAGTAATCAACGGATTTCGAAATCCGGATATATTTATTTATAGTCAAATCGTTAGCAGACTGTTAGCCAAAAACGGATTTCTTATTTTACAAATATCGCTTAAAAGCAATACAAAATATACAAATATTAGAACTTTTAGTGGAATACGCTTATATATAAGCTTGTAACATAATTATAAAAATCATTTGAAGTCAACGTTAATTCTGTATCAACAATTGAATTTCGGAAAATGAGGTGTGGCTATGAAATAACGAGACTGACACTGTTACAGAAGAAGAACGCATGAACCAAACGCCAGCGACCGACAGCTGTTTAGCATGAAGGCTTCTCTCTTACGAAAGCAGCGCCTCTCGTTTCTGTGAAAAAAAATCAGTATAGACGTAGTCTTCTTTCGCATTAGAATTTCTTTTTATTCCTCCGGAAAAATGATAAGTTAGCAACGAATTGTTGTGAAATTTCACATAAAACTTGGAAAACCTACAACCGAAACATAATGTATTGAAAGAAGTGTATGGCAATATATGTTTATCGCGTGCTCGTATTTTTGAATGGTTTTGGTGTTTTCCAGATTGCCAAGAAGGCGTTGAAAATGATTCACGCTTGGATTACCATTCCACGACAAAACCGATTGACAATATCAAAAAATTGGTAATCTGCTTCGACCTAATCGTCGGTTAAGTATTCATGAGATTGCCGAGACTGTTGGAATTGGCAAAGAATCCGTACGGCAAATTTTATACTGCAATTTTAACATTCTTTCGATGTTTTTTAACGTGTGTGTGTGTGTGTGTGTGTGAATGGCGAGTTATATAGTATAAATATTTGTTAAACAAAAAATCGAACAGACATTTGTCAAGATTGACATTTTCCGCTATCCTTGCCATTTTTCTAGCCATTCCTTTATCATTATTAACGCTATCAACAAACTGACGGAGTTTATTCTAATTTTTTAACCAGTCATGTGGTGTAGACTCAGTAGATTATGTTCTCTTGTAATTTCTACTTGTTGCGTAACTTTTCGAATTCGCTCGATAACTTTGAATTTTTCATCGATCGTATACTCATTTTGTTTGCATTTATACTCTTTCTAGATTATTTTCAATAATTACAGAAATTACCCAAACAAGAAAAAATCTTTATCATTCTTAAAATTTGACGTACAGCTTATGGTTGAATGGTTGAACGTAAAATGGTTGAACGTACAGCTTATCTCACTGTTCCAGAAATTGTGAAAATATCTTACAAAAGAAATAACCCAAACTGGAACATTTAACTATTTCAGAAATGGTGAATCGTATATATAAAATAGAAAGAAAAAAAGGAATTAATGTCTACTCTTAACAGGAAGTCGTTACGTCATCCAAACAAAAGATTTTTCTGAATTTCATAAGAAGAAGAATTAGAGTTATGAAGCCACTATATCTTGGACTGATATTACAAGCTATTTCTTATCGAGGGAGTTATAGTAAAATTGAGTGTAAAACAGACTCTTATATTACTGAAACTCGTTTTATTGGAATCTGACTACATATATATTGTCCTTCGCCGAGTTATACGAATGATGTGAAATACGCAGATGAAGTAAGGTAAGGAACCTGCAGAATGTTCAATTTTCGTGCCGTTATTTCTGCTAGCGAAATCATCGTAGAAAATTTGTTCTTGTCTCTGAGGACACAAATAGCAGAGAATGCCACGTCATCGTCATCTGAGGCTGTTCCAGAAGACAGACGATTTTACGAGGGGCACGGTGATCAGATTGAGAAGAATAGGTTGGTCCAAACGGCAAATCTCAGATGACACACACCTGGACGAGTCCACAGTGCACCAGCTGTGGCGAAGATGGTTGGAATAAGGAAATGTGTCAAGTTTGAGGGATGCCGGTTCAACCAGAGTGACATCAGCAGGCGTGAATTAACGCATCCACCGACAAGTGATGGTGGACCCGAAAGCCCCTTCTATCTCCATTCTGCAGCATATTCGAGACACCTTGGATGATCCCATATCCACCAGAACCATTTCCAGTCGATTGATTGCTATTGGCTTTCATTCATGGTATCCGTTAAGAAGACTGTCATTCACCCCACAGTATAGACGCCAACGTTTCCAATGGTGCTGGACTCAAGTGCTGTGGACGATGAAATGGCACAATGTGTTCTCAGAGGAGTCACGTTTCAGTTTCTATAATGATAGTCGCCGGGTACGAATGGGACTTAGACGGGGAGACAAGTCCAATCCGGCAGCAATTGTTAAAAGCCCCACCACGTGACAATATGGCATCATGGTTTGAGGCGCAGTTGCGTATGATTCCAGGTCACCTCTAGTTCGAATTCAGATCACTGTGGCGTGAATAATGCGCTGTGGCCGTGGATACTCCCCTACCTTCAGGAGGTGCCCAATGCCATTTATCAGGTGGATAACTCCCGACCGCACACTGCTCACATCAGACAACGCATTCTTCAAGGTGTACGGTTGCTTCCCTGGCCACAGTTTTCTTCTAATCTCTCACCAGTTGAACATATTTAGGGTGTGATTGGATGCCATTTACAGACCCTGCCACTGCCGTGTTCAGAAAACAAACTATGGCTAATGGTTGACGGGAAATGGAGAGCCATTCTTCAAGAAGCCATCCGTACTCTCACTGACTCTGTACCTAGACGTGTTGCTTCGTGTATCGCCCTCCACAGAGGTCCTACAACCCACTGAGCCGACACTGTTCTCGCTCTGCATTACGCATATCATTTCGAAATAAAGATCACTTATTTTTCGTTGCTGTGTCTCTCTGTTTGCCAAGTTTCATCACTTTCTGGCCACTCCTTCTTGGTGTTGCATTTTTAATGTCACATAGTATATAAGTTCATATGTGTGTGTGTGCGTGTGTGTGTGCGTGCGTGTGTGTGTGTGTGTGCTTGTGCGCGCGCGTGTGTGCATTCATATATATACACCAGCATTTAAAATGTTTTTATTAATATATATTTAAATACTTTATTAGTAATAATATGATTCGTCTATCAAAATAGTATATAACTGATTATTTTTAAAAACAGCCGAACATGTACAAATATTACTATGAGGGCTTACCATTATAATATCATAATTTGTTTTTAAAAGAAACCAATAGAGCCTCCTTCCACTAAATGCAGAAATCCTCTCAGTAGAGTGTATTAAGACATCTTAATCACGAATATCGGTAAAATAATTATATTGATTATTAGAATTTTACAGAATAACACGAAAAAAGATTAGTTGTAAGAATATCATTATCCACGAAAATTCTCGGATGAAATATTATTCCCTTTTTTTCCATTATTCATTAATTTTATACTTTCGAAAAAGTTTTTGAGAATTAAAATTTCAGATTTATTCATCTATGATTCAAATTTGCGAAAAATGAAAGATATTAAGGTTATAAAAGAGAATAAACGAGATGTTTGTCTTTTACTTTTGGTCTTTAGGTATACATACTTCAACACTTATCCTGTTGATAAGACGCCTCAATTAAGAATTTGAGTTATAAAATTTCATAAATTGGAGCTAAATTACCATCATTTTCATTTTTAAGTTAATTTTAAGACTATTCTGTTAAAATAACACTTTTCTTTTCTTTTTTCGATAAATCCTTCTTAAGATTCTTATTATTTACAAGACTTTCAAACTCTCATTATAGAAGTTGCACTCTTTTTTTCGAATTTTGATAGCACTAAAACAAACAAACAAAAATCATCCCAGAAACATGATGTATCTTATGAAGTAAAATGAAAATAATATTTTACTGTTATTTTAAATTAAACTTTCAATAATAGGTTATATAAAATAGATGTCAATATTCATCAAAAATTCAGCTCGTCAGTGTTATAACTCATGTGTCTTTAAGATTCTTTACACACTATTAATATCTGAAGCTAAAAGTTTAAAAACATGCAATTTTTTAAGCATTTTCAAAATTATTATATATTAAAGATACATTTTTATTTTTTTACATACTTACCACATTTGTAAATTTTTTTTCTCTAGAATTATCATTTCAAAGTAATAAAAAGAGATCATCTCTTGAAATATAAGTTGCACTTTTTCCTTGATAGCAGGGAATTGTCTCTTGCATATATACTGTATGAAATAATATATAGAAAAACTTTTGAATTAGAAGGAACCTACATTTTATTTTTCGATCTATATTAATCTGAATAATTTTCTTCCCTAAAAGCTACCACAATTTTTAACCATTCATGTAGTCATCCGCAGTACTTAATATTCAAATACCCCTTAGCGAAGCAACAGTTACTTATATAGAAATAACTTAGAAAGTAAAAAATATTACTAAATGATTATAGGCTCGAAGCATGCTTTTGTGTCTATATTTATAGTAATTTTTACTTAAGCATTGTGCACATAATTTGTCCTTTATCAATCTTTTTGAAAAATTCTCGAATTTTTTCGTCATACTCCTTTCATTAAGAGCAAATCACAAGTTATGATGAAATTTCATCAAGTCCGAGACTCCTGTTTTGTTTAATTCATTAATGGATTGAAAATGGAATTAATTGTAACAAGGAATAGAAGACTAACTTCGTTCATCATTATGAACGTTCTCTCCTCTGTGACATTTCAGCATTCTATCTCTCATCCATCCTTTACAGATAATTTGCTTCATTAATGATTGAATTCATTAAATTTTATAAACATCGTATATATTTTAGGAATCCAATGGGAAAATTCAATATGCAGCAAACAATATCACAAATGAAATGAAGTGATAGCAGCATGTGTTTTTTAATGTAATGTCTCATATGTTTTTTCACATGTTCATCGTAAAAGTTGTGGTACATATTAATCTAAAAAAATTGCACTGGTGTAAGAAATTTTAAAAAAAAGTTTCACTCTTCGTTGATATCTCTAGTAATACTGGACAAATTTTAATGAAATAAGTTATGTACATAGATTAATATAATAAAAAAAAATACAATGCAACAGTTATGGTAGACATGTATGATCGTGTGTATGACTCATTAGGAAAGAGGAAACCTGAAAAAGAAGTTACAATACGGAACTCCCCAAAAAAAATGATTAATAGGGGGTATGGTTCTCTTTTACAGCTTTCTTAACGTGAATTCACGATGAAAATGAGACAGTTTATGAATCACTGTAGCAGTCGATCCCAATCTTCCAGTGGTGATGGTTTCGGGTCCTGAATGTTTCGAAGAAGGGGAAAGCGAGTTGCAATTGCACTTCCAAGAGCATCCCAAATATACTGCATATGATTAAGGTCTGAAGATCTGGCTGGCCAATCCATCTGGTGAAAGACTACACTCCAGAATATCGTCTGTTAAATTATCCTTATGTGAACGAGAATTGTCTCCCAAAAAATGAAATCAAGGTCAACTACGCCCCTGCAAAGGAGAACATAAGGCACCAATAAATCATCCCTGTACTTCATAACAATCAAAGAGCCTCTGTCACTTACTTTATAGTCTGTACGTTTGGCTTATCCAATATTATGCTTCCACAGTCCATCTTTATACGCGTAGTAATGAAATTTCCGCCCATGAAATTCTCGATATGAGTATTATTTTATCTAAGAAAAGCTTATATGATGTATTTTTCTCTTTCAGCTTCATTCTATTTCCTGAATTAAATTTATCCTCATCTACATTTTCAGTCTTAAAATGCATAGAATAAAAAAAATGTAATTTGTAATCAGTTACTGAAATGAAAATTTTATTTATTTATTTATTTTTTTTTTTTCATATGCTTTTCTAAAGAATTTTAAAATAAAATATATAAGTAATTTATGAAAAATTTGTAAAAGCACAAAAATAAATTCGAGCTATGAAACTTTTTTGTATAAAAACCAGAGTTTATTTATTTATTTGATGACACCGACTTTTTCTAATACGTTTTATAAAGCGAAAGAAAGAACTATAACTTTATTTCAGTGTACAAATATAATACATACTGCTAAAGGAAATCTAATTTTTCTTTCCTTGTTAATTTCTAGTCTAATCATTGATTTGTGATCTTCTATTAATTCTGGAATTTGCATTCAAAAGAGAAGCAGAATTAATTTTATTAAGAAATAATTACAGCAAAAAATGAATATTCAAGTTTCATTTAAATACAAAATCTTTAATATATTCCTTTAATATTCGGAGATAAAGGCGTATAATTTACGAGCTATAAAAATTAATTTCTACTATCATACAAAACTGATTATTACCGTTTCTAATATATGGTGATTCCATTATGCTCTATCTAAATTTTTAAGTGCCAGTTCTTAAGCGAGTAATCTTTTAACCTTTTACATAGCATTAAATTTTAAAATATATAAATATATTTTTACATCTCTGTTTTAAATTAAACGAGATAATATTTTTTTCGTTTCATAAGGAGACTCTGGAGTTCAAATTACTTCACATATTATTAATGTTCAGTTCAAATATTTTAATGTATTTTTTTTACAAAATCCACTTTAAATATTACGATATTTAAATGTTATATAATGCATTGATAAAACTTCTAGTTATTATTCAATAAAGAATTTCAGTAAAATTTCATTTGAAAATTTAAATTACATTATGATTTCATATTGAGTCATCTTCAGCTATACAACTAAGCTTATTATTCAGAAGATAAAGCATATTTAAATACAAAAGTATAGCAATTTGAAAATTGGTTGGTTGGTTGTATGAGATTTATAGCAATGGTCCTCCATGAGACAAAATATGTCAAACACAAAGTGAAAATGTTATCAATTTTCGAATTAAAACAATTTAAAATACAAGTTCAGAAAAGAAATTGAAGTTAAATAAAATTACATATATGGAGTAAAACCAATATCACATGTAATAATTTAAAAATACTTGGTTGGGGATTTTCCCCAATCAAATCAATTAAAGGTAACGAGTAGGATTTAAAATGGTTTAAGGCATGCTTGTCTAAAGTGCGGCCCAAATGCCTTTTAAATGCGGCCCAAACGTAAATTATGAAAATATTTAAATTTACACATTTTTATTAAAAAAATAAATATTTGCAATATTTTTCATTTATAATCGATTCGTTGACATTTACTTTGAAATAAAAATTTAAATGAAAACTTCTTAGTAGGCCATGAGAATTTACATTTCGAATTATGTGTGTATCCACTCGACGGCGAATTTTTTTGAAGAATTACAATATTTGTATACAGTATATTGCATTTTATTGGTTAATGGTTAATAATTGTAAATGGTTAATAATGAAGCCGTCGCTGCCGGCAATACGATCTTGATAGTATATCATTTTATTATATATCAGGGCAATTTATGTGGAAAAATTTTAAAAATGGAAAGTGTATTAAGCGTTGTTATAAAAACCATTAAGTTTATAAGAGCAAAAGGACTTATTCATAACGATTTCAAGAGTTTCTTAAGGTAATAGGTACTGAATTTGCAGATGTTATTTACTTTACAGAAGGAAGATGGCTCAGTAAAGGGAAAATGCTCAAAAGATCTTACGATTTGGGAACTGAAATAAAAATATTTATGGAAACTAAAGGGGAACCTGTGACTGAATTGCAAGATGAAGATTGAGTTTTAGATTTAGCTTTTTTAGTGGACTTAACAGAACATTTGAATGATTTAAATTTGAGGCTTCAAGGAATAAATGTATTTATGAATAATATGTTCCAAACAATAAAAGCGTTTGAAAAAAGTTGAAATTTTGGCACAATCAAACAAAAGTAAAAGATTTGAGTACTTAGGTAGATTGAAAGTAGATTTTCAAGATTTCCGAAAAAAAGAAGAATATTTTAACATATTTTCTACCCCATTATCAGTAGAAATAAATAAATTACCTTCAAATCTTCAAATGGAATACATTGAACTGCAAAGTGACATTCAACTGAAAGAAAAAATTGGGAATATTTCTTTACTAGAGTTTTATTAAGATTATCTATCCCGTGATAAATATCCTAATTTTCACAATCATGCTTTATTAATGTCTTCAGTTTTAGGCAGTATCTATATTTGTGAACAATTATTTTCAAGAATGAAGCATACAAAAAACAAAAATAGGACAAAGATCACTGACAAACATCTTGAAAATGCATTAAGAATTGCAACCTCTTCTATTGAACCCGATATCGATTTGTTTGTTCAACAAAAGCAAATTTATCCATCGCATTAATTTGAATTTTTTCCATCTTTATGAAATCCAAACTAAATGAAACAAAGCATTTACAAATTTAAAAGAAATATGTACCTATACATATCTAATTCAAATTTTAAAAAAGTATAATAAAAAGAGGCTAATTTATTTTATTAAAACTACATAAAGTTAATTTTTATTTCAATTTGTTGAAAAAATATTGTATGTGTAGCCCAGCAATTTTTTTTTTTTTTTTTTTGCAATGTGGCCTTCAAATGGTCATATTTTAGACACCCATACTTTAAGGTAACAGTATGCCTTCGAAGAAAATTTTTTGAATTAAAATTAACTTTGCCTATAAAAGCATATTTTATGACCTTAAAGTGCTTCAAAATTAGAAAAACACCCCAAAAAAGTTTTGTTAGTGAATATTTTTACTGTCAAATGTAAGAAAAAAATTAAGACTTTCCTCAAAACATGGTAACTCAAAAGAAAATAAACATATTGACATTTTATAAATATAATAATATAGAATATAATCTTACCTAGGAAAAAGACTGTTATTTTGATAATATAGCGCTTACTTAGGAAGCTATGGTAGTTCAAGTTCTAAACACTGAAATTTTATTTAAAAGTTATGGGAATTTTCGCTTTATTGCAACATAAGAACTTGCTCCGAAGAACTTGGGTCGAAGTTTCAAACCAGTTTCAAATTGATGCGTTGTATTATCACTTGATCACCATGTTTGTATTTATAGGCTGGTTTACGACGTTTGTTATATTGCAGTAAATTTTCTTCCAGTAAACGGAGGATGTTCTATTTAGTGTCACTATATAACACGTCTTTTTTTTTATCAAGAATTATTTATTGGTGTTCCTCGTCAAAAGATTGTTTAATACACAGGTCCTCATGTTGTTTCATTTTGGGACCAATTAAAAGTTCAAAAGGTGTGAACTTTGCGCTGCGTGTGGCAATACTATCTAAAATTCGTTGTAAATGAGGGAGATACTTAAACCATTTGTCAGGTTCGTCAACAGTTAAAACTGGGATAATTGTTCCATGAATGCGCTCAACCTGACCATTACCACGCGGTACACCGGTTGTTATGGAAATGTGTTCATTCGACTGTTCTTGGCAATAACTTTCAAATTCGGAAGACGTGAATATATTAACTTTGACTGTGATGATTTTTGAAGAGTTGCCAAATGTAATTCGTTGCAGGGATAATTTTTCAAAAGCGTCTGTACAGATGGAAGATATAGACTTTATGGGATACGAGTAGATTTCGGGAGTTTTGGAAAAAGCATTAACTACTGTAAACAGATACTCATAACATTTTTTTTTGTTTAAATCAAGGTCCTAAAAAGTAGCAATGGTAGCATTCAAGAGGAGCATCGTCTTTAAAAATTTGTTGAAGGAGTCTTCTTGTTTACCAGATTTTCACAATGATAAAATGCAAAGGATACAACTTGAAATGGTTTTGTGTTCTAACTTCTTAAGTTGAGGTATTCAAAATTCACGAGAAGCAATTGATTCCATTTTTTGTGAAGTAAAATTACCTTGTGAATGAGCACCATCTCTTTCTGCATAGCTCTGTATTCTTATGGAGTTTAAAGAGAATTCCATTACATATGTGTGTGTGTGTGTGTGTGTGTGTGTGTGTGTGTGTGTGTGTGTGTGGAATATAGATTATTTTAATCCATTAAAATATTTAAAATCCAATTATTATTAGTTTAAGAAGGTTGAAGAAGATAAACATCTTGATAATTTGGAATATTTGATTTCGAATTATGATTTCTCTTAATGAGAAAGAAGTTAAATATAATTCATATTGTATTTATAAAATCATCTCGGGTTAAAATGTGAAATAAAGAACCCACACTTGTTTTACATTCGTAAAGTGCTAAATTAGTTTTAAATGGGCTTTACATATATTTCAGGCTGTTTTAATATCAGAAAGGAAAGTTCTACCCTTTTTTTACTCGAATAAAAAAAACAAATTACTTCCAGAATCGATTTAGGAAGTAATCGAAAATATTCCCTCGTAACAAACCTTAACTGCCCCATGTACTGTGTCATAAAATCTAACTTTCAATCAATTCCTGCATATGGAGCATATTGTAAAGTACATCCATCCCCTTTTTATCCACGATCACGAATTATTCATGTCTAGTTCCCTACAAAGAAGATTTCGAAATTATCTCTATAATTTATAAAATATTTCATGTTCGTGGATCAAAACTGTCGAAACGAATTACTACGGTAAATTTTGGATGATATCCAAAATGTCTTTGTAATTGATCTGTTTCTACGAACCTAAAATTACGCTAATTTTCTTTTTTAAAAAAAATATTTTAGCATAAGAATGTAACTATAATTATCAGTTAAATTATTTCATTTGAATATGAATTTGATGAGTCATTCTTAAAATAGTCCACTCATTATATATGACTAAGAAATAAATCATAACATAAATTCTGAACATAAACATTCCTTTACCCGAGAAGTAATGAAATATTTTCCATTTTACCTCATTTTAAGTAATCTGAAAATAATTCATTGTTTGTTTGTTTTTCATCTTTTTAAATAAACCGTAAATAATTGTCTAAATTTGAATGCAGGTAATTTTTAAGCATAAATATATATATATTGTGATGAACAACAGCAATTACAATTCAGTTCCAAATATCCAATTTTGAATATGTTCGTAGAAGCACATCTAAAATAATTCGTGTTTCTTAACAGTGGAATCAAATCAAATCAATCAAGTTTTTTATTATAATCAACAAATTGACAGCGAAACTAAATTAAATAGCGAAAAACTTTATCAATGGTTTAAAACAAGGGAAAAAATATATATAAAACAAACAATTTTTCATTTTTAAAAGGAGACAAGAAACCCTGTGAGCAATTTCATAAAATAATATATTTATAAGAAAAAGTTTATATCCACCACATACTTGAATACACCTAAAGCACGCGTCAAGGGGGGAAAGTTGTAAGCAAACAATCTGAAATTTAAATTTTTTTCAAAATATTTTAGTTCTTTAAAGTTTCTACTACTTCTAATAATTTTAATATTTTTTAAAATAATATTTAATTTTCATTTTCTTAGAAACGTTTCTCATAATTCTTTACATAGGTTTTGTTATACTATTTATATATAGTTTTGCGAATATATTCCTATCAAACACTACAAAAACTATTAAAAAAACAACTATATCTAAGTTTACGGATTTTTAAGAAAAATAATTAGTTATCCAAATCCCTTGTTCATCTACGGAATTATTAAACGTATGCACAGCAACTAGAAATATTTCAATACTTCATACTGATTATAAAAAATGCCTTTCATTTTAAGTACGTGATTGCCAGGAAAAATTAGCAGCTGAGAAAAAAGACACTGTTAAAGAAAATGTAACTAACTTTCTAAATAATATAGTTAAGGTTATAACATTTTCTTCATGCATTTAGAAATATCATATAATTAAAATAGGATAAGAAATTTTTTGAGATATTTTGGTCATTTTTAGAATACTGTGTCTCCTTAATTTCTTATTTAGCTTCGCTTTCACATTCTAAAACATTTTCCTACCAAATACTTCAATATTCTTTCCCATGAATTTTTAAGTTAGTCTCATGACACTAATTGCAGAACATATTCGAAATGTTTTCTTCGTCCTTTGTATCTGTGAATTTATCTATCATATGTTTATTTCTTATTGACTTATAAGATTCATAATAACTTGACAGTGACAGTAAAAGTGAAACATCTCCTGAGATAGTTGTGAAGTATTAGAGTTTATTATGACACTCAACTACATTTTCAATGTTTCTTTAAATTATATTTAACGGAGAAATTTGAGTCTAACATTATCTGTTTCAAAATCTATTAACCGTAATTTTACCTATTAACTCAAAAAACTGTCTCAAGTCTTAAAAATCCGTATCAAATTGTTTTACGTTTTTTCAAAACTTTTTCTCTGACAATATGAAGTATCTTGTAACTTATTGTTTAATTTGTGGTTACTAAAAACTCTGTTCAATCACTACTTTTGAAAAAGTTAAAAACTCCTGGACATGTAAATATTCTAAGGTATGAAATATTTAATAAGTCCAAATTTAAAAGAGTTTTACTCATATTACAGAAAATGCGAAAATATTAAACAGATTTGAATAAATAGAAGTAATAATAATAAGTGTGATAAAAATGCAGTAAAAATAAAAATAATAAAATAAATATATAAAATTTAAAATATTTATTATATATATAAAATAATTCTTAAAGTAAAAATAAATATAAAATGAAAGTTATTTTAGGTAGAGCAATCGTAATTTTTCATACGAATGAAAAAAATTTTATTTAATTTTATTTTACACTTAAAAATGAATTTGAAAATGAAAAATTGTTTTTAAGTAATTTAAATGAAAATACGAAGGAAATCGTTTATTAAAATAACTCAAATACGCAAAAATAATGAAAAACGGTACAAATATCGTAAATTACTTGACAAAATGTTAGTTATTATATTTTTGCATTTTAAAAAAATTAAAAAAAAAACAATAAATAAATAAATAAAGCTGTTATTCCCTCAAAAAATTATTATCATAAGAAAACTCTAAGAAACATTTTAAATGTTTCTTAGTTTAATTTTCTGCCTGTTAATGGGTATTACGCTATTTATTTCTATTTAGAATATTTTGATTATGCCACATGTTTCAGAAATTACATTCTCAACAAATATCTTCTCATTGACATTTCATGTAAACAAACAGTAATTTCCATTAAACAATGGCATAATCATAGCTATTGAACATTAAAGTGCTAAGTATTCAGGAATGAGTAAAAAATATAATTTGATATTTTAATTCTTAATTTTAAAAAAAATTAATTGATGAAGCTTCACCTATTCGTTAATCTAATGAAATTCATTTTAAGTGAATGCCTTAGAAACATCGATTATTCAGTTTTACGAACACATCTTAATTTCAAATATAAGCTCAAATAAATTTTAAAATAAATAAATGGCTAACGAACAAACCAGTTTTAAAACCTTTTTTTTAACAGTGTAATGATTTTTTTTTCTGAAGAGGGAAATAAAATTGTTTACGTACAATAAAGTTGCTGCATTTTATTTCTTATTGAAGTAAGATATTTCAACGTTGTCATCGTTTATTTTCCAATAACTAATGTATAGAGGGGTACTGACTGTTTTAAAAGTTCGACAGTAAATCGATATTTTTATCGATCACTGAAAAGCGCTGATATTTTGAGAGAAATGAGGTATTCTTCAATGAAAATACGTGTTAAAACTGTATATAAATTCACCAATAATTTTTTTTTTCTAATTTCGTTTAATAAATTATCTAAAAATATAACCCTTATGTTTTTAGAAAACATTTGTAATTTAAGCTGTTTTTTTACTTTATTACGTTTGAAAATACTTAAGTACCTCTTGTAATGAACACCTCCGAATAAGGGACACCTCTATTTAAGGGACAGTTATTAGTTAATTAATTATGTTGATTGCGGTCCCTTTGGATAGCATACGTATCTACCTCTCATTAAGGGACACTTCTATTTAAGGGCCACTGTCTGTTCCAGTGGGAGTTCCTTGTCAGGATATACTACTCGTAATTGCCCTAAATTAGTGTGTGTAAGTATTGTAAAGGATAAAAATGTTAGATATATTATAAATAAAGGTACAGGTTTCAGGACTTATAATTACTAACAATAATATCTATATTAAGAAAAACATTATTGAAGATATTGACAAATTTTTAATCAATTCGACTATTAAATATAGTTTACCTTTTGAAGCGTTTTCAAGAAAATAAATTCTGTATTAATGAAGACATTAAACAAGATTAAAGGGAGCACTAGATTTAGAGATTTAAAAAGTTCAATAAAAAACCTTCAGGATAAATTATTATTTGTCATATGGATAAGGTCCCTGGAAATTAAGCCATTATTTGCAAAATATTTTTTAACGTTACTTTGACTGATAAGTGTCTTTTTAATAATGATACTTTTATTAATGTTACAAATAGTGATAGATAAATTTTATAACTTTATATGAGAAAATAGGTTATAATTTTAATATTTTTTAATATTGTAAATTTCCCTTACATTTCTTAACTCCAAAATTTCATAAAATATCTATTAAATTTAGATCGATGAGATTAATGGTTTTAATAATTACATTACTAAAGCAGGACAAAATTTTCAATACATTTTACAAAAAACTATTTATGGCTTTGATACGGCTGTTATTAATAAAAATATTAAGGTTAAAGATATTTACTCAATCTACAGTTGTGATTTTGAAGATTTGTTTAATTCTATAGATATAGAGGATTTAAATTAAAATTCTTTTATTAATTTTAAAAAAAATTAGAAATTAATAGTTTCCTTTCATATGAAACATTTTAATTGCCTATTAATTTTGTTTTAAAAGAAAATTATATTATATATCATATATAATGGTAAAAAACATAAACAAATTAAAGAAATACCACAGGAGGATCTAGACAGTAATAGTCTAACCAAAATATACGAGTATTTTCACTTTTATGAAAAAACTTTATAGATAATAATAATTTTGCTTTGTTTGGGCACATTGATAACTTAATATTTTTTTTCAAAATATTTTTAACCCAGATTTTAGACTTGACTTACCTTTTTATTCTTCTTAATTAAATCTGTTACAACCTAATAAAAATTCAAAGGAGACTGATTACTTAGATATTAACTAAAAAATTGTCGATCATAGGATTTGTAGAAATATATTTTACACAAGGACAAGCTATATTTTTTTTGTTAATAAAAGACCGTTCTTTGCGAACAATTTAAGCTGGTATATTTTATGCAATTATATATCCGAAGTAAAATTAAATTAGTTAATACACCTTTAAATTTTCAAAATAAATTTAACTAAATTTAATTTTCTCTAGTAATTAATTTCTTATTATAATTTTAATTCTTTTTTTTTTTTTTTTTAAATTTTTTTAAATTTCTTTTATTTTTTTAGCTTTAATTTGTAATAGAGATGCTTAGCTTTTTTAATTCTAAATATGATACATATAAAGTAATACCATTTTATAGATTAATGTTGTTATGGCAACAAATATTTAGATTAGGACAAAAATGGTTAACTTAAAATTCTTATAGCTCTGAGAACCTTGCTTTTCCTGCTTTATTTTTTAGCTAAAATTATCTTTCTTCGCTTTGTAAAAACTTTTTTCGTGATGGTTAAGTTTTCTTCAATTTTTTTTTTTTTTTTCAAATTGTCGGAAGGGGTGATTATGATTATTTTCTTTTTGGTAAGTTCATTCTATTTGACTCTCGATTTTAGGTTATATCTATTCGTTATAAAGCTATTAATGATTTCGAAGGTTTGATCATTAAAACATGCATAAGAAATTCCACAGTCCCAACCTAGTGGCAGAATTAAATAGCATTATTTCCATTTTATTTATTTTTCACGGATTTTCATTTTTCAGTTTTCTCTTGCTGTCTTTCATTGTCCCTTCCATTTAAATCTTAATTTTCTCAGTAATTTTTTTCTTTATTTTTAGTTTTAAGATTTAATAATTTCTTAGGGTTTAGATATTCCTTCAAAATTTACAATAACTACTTATTATTAACTTTACATTTTGATTCTTTTTGTATTGTATTGTTTATTTGCATTTTTGTTTCATATATATATCATTCTCACATAGTTCTATTTATATAAACATATCTTATGTAACTCTTACAGCCTTCCATAATCATATTTCTTAACTCTTCAATGAATTTGGCTTATAATTTTGTACAAAAAAAATAACCAAAATATATGTCTCAAACAGTGAAGTCAAAATAGTTGAAATATACAGTGTTTTTCTTATTTACTGTTACAATTTCTTCTTGAAATTCTTTTAGTTACTAGTTCATCTTGACATTGACAGTTGAATTGCTAGCAAATAAATACAAGACGCTTTTGTCCTTTCCCCTGAAGATCTTTTTACTCAATAACGTACGTTTATGACATCTTACCAGCAAAATGAACATTCTTTGTAAGAGCTGCTTTTCTTAATTGTAAAATGTTATTGACAGTTAAGAGAGAACTGTTTGTATATATATATTCAAATTTTTCAAAACTCATTTAATTTCTAACATATATTTTTGACGATCGAAAGTATCAGCCCCGAGCAATTCTTTTCACAGATAATGCATCCAATTCAAAAGGAAGTAAATAACGATACAGTAATTTATTTTATTTGTTTGATTATGTGTATGCTGAACAAAATGAACAAAATTATTATACATCTTACACCCTCTTCAATTTCGAATTTAAAAAAGAGTATCATTTATACAAGAGAAACATTCAATGTGAAGAACTGCGTTATGTATTTTAAAAATCTAAGTTTTGCAAAAAAATGTATAAGGTACGAAGCTCTTACATTAAATGCTTTTTGCTCATTATTTTAAATTTAAAAGAAAAAATATTTTACATTTCAGTTGTCGTGTAAAACAAAATGAGCCTTATACAATACTTCTAAATTTTTAATAAAACTCCATATCACTGATCATTTGTCTATTTTACACTGATGAATTCGTAAAAGTTTTATTACACCTAACTACTATATTAGCCTGAATAAAACGCGATACTTTTTGACTAATCATTTCTTATTAAAATATTAAATCCCGCGGAATTCGAAGTCAAGGTGTAATGGAAAGTAACAACTCTTCTTATTAGTACGCCGATGTCTTTCCTAATATTACCTAACTTGTTTTATGTTACTTAATTTTATTGCCATGAATGTAACCTGAGTTATTAATTATTATCAATAAATGTTTATCAGACTAAATTATGTTTTCTTTGAATTCTTTTATGTTAAATGAATGGATCGCATAAAATTCATCATTTTTTTAAAACTATCTTTACAAAAAAAAATTGGTGTTGTATTTACATACGGACTAATACGGTGTATAAATATTGAACCACTCATATTTCACTCTTAAAAGCGGGAAACACTTTTTTATCCTTAAGTGATAAATACTACCCACAAAAAATTACAATGATTGGGATTATCGCACGCGCATAATATCTTTCTCATTAAAATCTAATTACGAGGTCCGTCGCCAATAGCCTCGGGTTGCTTGTAAGTGCGAAGTTGAAAAATAATCAAGCAAAAAAAAAAAACATTTAATTCTCATGCTTATTATATTTATCAGAAATTAATCAAAAAATTGTTGTAGCATATTATATGAAACAAATTCCGGGCGTTTCATTTTAGTTGAAAATTAGATTGACGTGGCGTGAAAAACTAATAATTCCCTTAATAGCTTTACTTATGACACACAAGTATAAATAAAGAAACTTAAAGCAGTGTAAGAAGTAAAAATAAGAAACCATATAAATTTAGAAAATATTTCTTTTCCGTATAGAGTAACTAAAGAAAAAGCATTGGAGAAGTCAAACCTTAATAGCGGCATTGCGTGTTATCTTTAAGCAGCTCTAAAAGCCTCATTGATCTTTTTCACTACAGAAACATGAAGCTCTTGAGAGATAATGAAAGAATTTAGAGCTATATAAACGTTGTTGAATAATATATCGAATTTTTCAGCTGCAGCGCTTCAGTCTAGGCATCTTTTCTGTGAACCTTCATCATTTCATACAGTTGTGTTTTATTATCTCCACAGGCTTGCAAAACGATTCAGTATAATAACTGCTTACAGTTCTGAACTGTGACCTACAGGTGGATCGCGATTGATTAATATCAAACTAAAAAAATAATATATTACCTACATGTTAATCTCTTACAAGAGTTGAAGCACACATCTGTACTTTAATGCATTAATCTTTTTTTTCCCTGAAAGAATTTTCAACCATCTAATTTCCATTTAAAATATAATTGTTCGAAATTTAATATTCACAAAAAAAAAATTCTATTTTAAGATACAGTTTTTTTTTTTTGTCTCATTTACTGTATATATATTTTCTATTATGAGCTCCAATAAGACAAGGATTTAATTAGGAAATCATTCATCAATAAATTTTTTAATTCTAGTATTAATAACAATTTATTTAAATAAGAGGTTAATTTTATTTCATCATATCATTTGAATAATTTTGCATTTAGAACACTCTGTTTGGTATATTTAAAATACCTACAAAAACAGAAAAGAAATTGCGTTCTCGACAAATCATGAATTTATGATTTTTTTTATCACATCAAAAATATTTTTAAAAGTAATAAAAAACCAGTAGAAAAACTTTTAAACAGGAAATTCAACTTTTAAACCTTACTCATTTTTTTAATTTTTTATTTTGGAGACATACTTAAGCATCACCAACTCTCTGTTTTGTGATAATAATAGTACTTATAAACTTGACATTTTCTCTATTCACAAAAAGCAAAAAACAGCTATGCATTTCTTGTGTAGTATATGTAGTTGGTATATTTTTTCAGTATTTCCTTAAATTCGGTAAATATCTTGGAAGGTATACTCTAAGATTCTTGAAATTGTAGCCCAAAGGGAAAGTCGAAAAATTTAATCATCAACAAACTTGTGTTACTTCCCCTTAATAAACTTTTTCTGTGTCTTTGATCATAAAGCTATAAATTAATTATTTATTAAAGTAATTAAAATATACTTAAAAATATTTTCCTTAAATTTATTTTTGTCCTTTTTATTCCATTTGAGGAAGTAAAATTACATAGGAATAAATTTGTTAAATCATTTTTGAATAATATTTTTATTTGTGCTTTTATCTGTGGAATTAACAGATTTAAAACGATTGTAATTATGTTAATCAATTTTAGAAATTGAAAGAAAAGAAACTATTTTAGTGTATAACTATGATAAAATACCATGATTCTTTGTTCTTAAATGTTTTAAAAATAATTTACTTGAATGTACGAGTATGAAATGTTATCCTAAATCGAATAAATCACAAGTAACAATTCAATAAGAATTAAAGTCATAGATGGCGCTAGCATCATTTATCTTGTTCAAATTATAGTCGAAAAAACTTAATGATCTTGCATTCGGAAAACCTTGGAATAAAAAATTAAAAACTAAGAGAACGCGCGCGGTGAATAAATTATCGTTTGATATTAATTCATGACAGAAAAAAATTTTGAGAAATAATTTTATAGCAATGAAAGGCTCGATATGATATTTGGATTTTCTCGAACTGCTTATAGTTTCAAAAAAAAAAAAAAAAAAGGGTAACAGAACTTTCTTTCATCCAGTTATCAAATTTCCAAAAAGGTTACAAAAATTTATTAAGCGATTTTACATTTTATGAGAATTGGGTAAATTGAAGACTGAAAGAAAATTTAATTCCAGTTAATAAAATTCCATTACAGATATTGATTCTTCCGTTTCATTTCGTTGGAACTATAAAAAATAAAATTGATTTTTAACAAAATATTCCAGAGACCGATCAGTTTTTCTTATATTTCATGAAATAAGGAACAAATTTATTATATAAATCTTATTGGACTTCATATTATCAGAAAGTTATAGTTATTTAAAATTCTGAATTTCTTAAATGTTACTATAACAGTATAAAGCTATAAAATTAAGTGTATCTTCATTGACAAATTTTTATTTTATTTGATAACTTTTAAATCTGTTATAAATACATTTGCATGTCTTACAGCTATAAAGAATTTTCTTTTCACCTTTCTCATAAAGTACTGAGATAAAGATACTTTCGTTCTCTCTCCTATAAATCCAATAAATATTTATTGGTGAATAAACTAATTCTATAAATTTAATTCATAAAAATTATTTATCATATGATAGCTTACCTTTTAAATTAAATATAAAGACTTTTAGCATTAATATTTCATTTGAAGAAAAAAATGGCTTGATAATTTTGATCGGAAAAATAAGTATCACTTGACAAAAAATAGACGATTTTCATGCATGATACGAGAAAAACATTTCAGTTATTATTTCTTCATTAAGATTTGAATTATAACAGCTGTGTCTCAATTTTGAATAACATCTGTTATGTAACGCCTATTACACATCATTACTACAGGTTATTCACTCTCGGAATGATAAAACTTTGCAGATTTGTTATGCACTCCGTTTTCCTAGAATTCATTTTAGATTTCACCAATTTAAACTGAGATTTCATGAACAGTTCCTGGTTATGAATAGGATGTGCATTTTCTTTTTGTAGTCAATTCTCGGGAAGCTTACCATTTATGTATAAATTTTCGTTTTAAAAAAGGTTTGATTTCTGAATAATTCTTTTGTGAGTGGTAATAAATGCATTCGAAATACTTAAAATGTTATTTTTTCATACATAAATAAATTGAGGTAAATAATTTTCCTTTTAATTTTAATAATTTAAAAATATTATACAAATTAATCGTTTCAATTTTTAATACAAAATGTTTAATTGCTGCAAATGTTGCTATAAGTTACTCAAAAGCCCCACTTTAATTTTTACAATAAATTTAAGTGGGGCTCATTGTGTCATATTTTTTTTCGAAAGGGGATAACTGAGATTATTTTCATTTAATTGAAGACATTATTTATTAGATGCAATTCAGATCGATCTTTTGCATAATATTTGCATTTGTTTGTTTCAGTTAATTAATTAAATAATTTTTCAACCATTCAACTGCTTTCATGACTTGAAATATTTTCTCATTTTGTACACACACTCACTCACTCACTCACACACACACACACACACATATATATATATATATATATATATATATATATATATAATGACTTTAAAGTACAAGTAAACATGACATTAGAATTCCATGGTTGTAATAATCACAGAACAAATTTTGACTAAAGTCTTTATTTTTGGATGAGAGAGAAACAATAATTTGATGATAAACTCAGCCCAAGCTACGTCCATTAAATTCTATGAATTACATAGATGAGCAGCACGGGTTCGACCATTACGTTCGAAGCGAAAAAGCCAGAAAAGCGTGAATTTTACATTGTTATTTGAACAAATAAGCAGCGCAGTGTCGGCCTGCACGATCGAAGCGAAGAGAGAGAATTTTTCCTAGCGTTTCTTTACAGTACATGGGATTTTTACTGCAGATCACGTGGTATAGGTGTCGGAATTCTTAGTGACTTCAACTGCAGACAGAAAGCCTTAAAAGGATTATCCTTACAGGGCTAAATCCGTGGGAATAGCTGACGTTGCAGGTTTTAAAAGCATGTGATTGCATAAATTAAAATTAAAAAGGAATGGTATCAGGAAATAAGAATGAAAGCTTTACTTTCAAGTAAGAGAATGGGAAAAATTTGGAAATTAAATTATTATTCAGTGAAACTATTAGAAATTAAAGTTAAATCATTACATATATATATATATATGTATATATATATATATATAACATAAATTCTCAAAAATTCATAACAACTAGAAACTATTAGTATCAATTGTAAAGTATGTTAATATAATAATACTTAACCTGATACGTGAATCATTTTGTTGATGAATTTATTGCATAAATACTCTATAGGAAATTTTTTCGTCTAAATAAAAATAATTGAGGGAACAAAAATAATGTCGAATATAATATACGAAGCAATACGAAATAAAATTTAATGCTTCAAGGTAATCGTAAGGTCTCATTATGACTAAGTTAATTTCAAAGCATTTAGGCTATTTAAATTACTTTTTATGCAATGTTATCTGCTTTATTCTGAATACATTTATTCACAGAAAGAGTTAAAATGCCTTCCTTCCTCCTGTATGTACTGTTGAACTCTGCGACACATATTTCAGTGTATGCAGTCTTGTTCCAGATCACCCTTACCTTTAAGTAATTGCTCAATCTTGACCTTTTTAGAATAATATTTAAATTTTTTTTTTCACAACTTTCTGAGGTTCCATTTGGAATTCAAACTTGCTGTAACAACACCCTAAGGGCTTTTTAAGTGAATGCAAAAGGCAAACTTCCATGTCTTCTCAAACGGCGTCAAATAAATTAGACGTTGCACAGCGAGAGTTTTCTTAAAACTCATTAAGCGTTTCTTTTAATTTAAATATTAAATCAAGTGTTGGTACATCTGGCTTATCTCTTATTTAAAATACCTTCCTGGAGTTTGTAATGACTTTCTTTACAGATCTCGCTTTAAAAAATAATCTCGTTATGAACCATTGATTTTCATGCGTGAATATGAGCATGTCGAATGCATGTTGTTTACAAAAAACTGGCTTTTGCGCATGCAATAAATCAACTTTTCAAACCGATTACCAGAGCGTTTACAACGCTCCTTAACGAGCAAAAGTTGGAACATTATATATTATAAATTAATTAACGTTATGACAACTATACTTCGAGAATTATTAGTATTTTATAGAATTGGAAGCTTAAAGAAATTAGCTGCATTTCAGAAAATCATTCATTTTAGTTAATAACTGAATCAAATAACATTTTTCACTCAAATATCTGATATTGCATGGAATCATCATATAAATTAATTATCTGTCCTTAAAAATTTAATTTCTTTTTTTAAAATATAGGACATTCAATTTCATTTGGGTCAACATTATTGAAAATCAATCAAAAAAAATAAAAAATAATAAAACAAATTTTGGAAAAATCTCTAAAAATAAATATATTAATCTAACCACTTAAAAAATAATTTTAGACCCAAATATTAATTTTAAAGATATGAAGTGATCGAAGTTTTACTAATAATGAATAATTCTATTCCATTACATTGCAGAACATGAAATGAGAATGTTTTTCTCTTTTACTACCCATTAAAAACTTTTAGCAATAAAATTCTGTAAGACATGCTATATTCTGTAGCTATTAAATGGCCATGACCTCTTTATGATCAACGTTATGATCAATTTTTTTCTGTTTTAATCTTATATATTGAGGTTCATTTCTTTTTATTTTTCACCATTGAAAAAAATATGACTGAATGCCGATTTTACTAATCTTATATCTGTAGAAGTTTCTTAAATTATTGCGAATTCAAAAAAATTTAGAAAGATAAGCAGAGAGAGACAATACACATTTGTATTGGAAATTAGATGCATCAAAAATAAATTTTTTTTTTCATTAAAGTACAAGAACACCAATATAATTTTAAAACTCTTCCTAGTATATTGTTAAGTATGTCATTTAGTTGATTTTCTAATTATGCACGAAAAGTATGGTAAATTAAATTTATTTAATAATTATTTGTAATATTTAATTATATTCAAAAACCTTTTACTATGTATTAGTTTCTAAAGATATAGTAATTGATATTTTATTACGAGTTGAAATACATATAAATAGAAACTCACATGCTTCACCTCACGATTTCTGTTTAAATATATGTTAATGTTACAAATTACAGAAAAGAAATACTATAATTATATTTTGGATTTATTTAAATATTTCAATAATCAAAGTTAAACATAATGAAGTCATTCTTTTAGAAATTTAATTATTTATTCCATCAAAATGAGCATTTGAAATTTTAGTACGAATGATAAATGCAAAAAAAAAAAAAGAATGAAAAGCTTTTTCTTACAAAATAACTTAATATTATAATGGTATATTTTGCTTGAAAATACTCTAACTGCGTATTTAACCAATGTGTGAATTCATTACACTATTTGATGCATATCTTACATAGTCAGCACATTAATTATTTATAACATTTTACTACCTTAGAGAAATTGAGATGCTTATCGATCGTCTTTGATTAAATATTGTATTCACATATAACTCATCTAATGCATTCTTTACAATGTCAACATGTAGTCTTTTTTTTTATCTTTTACGATCTAAATGAAGCTATAACAACTAGCTCGGATGCTCAGCCAATACCTTTGACGAAATATCGTATCTACTTTTTATTGTGTTCCCGTGTTTTTGTGAGAATCTAGACGTATTTAAGTTTTTAGCAACGTTCTATTGATCAAAGGACAACAAAGAAATATGCAGAAATTAACCCTATCTATACTAATTAACTTTTAGAGAATAAACAAGTAATAGGAAATATTTTTATGAGTAGTTATAATGAAGTATTATTTATTTAATTTTACACACCAATATTTTAATATATTCGTCACTCTACTCTAGGGTAACAAAAGTAGTAAAAACATATCTAAGTATAAAGAGTTTTTACTGTATCGACTAAAATATCAGAATTTTACTGTGATGAATTTTATAATACTCTCTCCAGCAATATTTATTTTCTCAACTAAATATAGAACAATTGTGTATAAATTTAAATAATATTGTTAAAATAAGATTATCGTATTGCCGCATTTTATTCTTTCCAAGTCAAAAAAAAATGAACTAATGTTTATTTTTCCATAGGTTTTCATTCCTTGAAAATGAACCTGTTAGAAGTTTCCATTTTTTGTAAAATTCCTTCTGCAATTTTCAAGTGCAGCTGTTTGTATTGGTTTATTTTGACATTCGCGTTAGTTTTCAGAGGTAAGTTTCCCTTAAATATTAAATTGATTTCTACAATTGCAGCAATTTATTCTTCTTACTTTAAGTTCTTCAAGAAGTTTTTTATTTAAATTGTTTTACATCAACATATATAGGCAAATACACGTTATAATAAAAAAAAAATTGCATTTGTTTCTCTGTAAAATGCAAAGTATTCACAGCTTGTTCAGTCGATAAGTTAATAAACGTAGTACTTTATTGTCTCTTTTGTGATGCTGAACAGAAAATCCACTGTCATCTGATGTGCATATATATATATTCTTTTTTTAGGCAAACTTTTTTAAAATAAATCCGAGTTCTTGCAACGAGAGTGGAAATTATGAGGTATGGCAAGTTCAACGAAGACGAAATTATTGCACTTAATATTGTAATGCTAGATTATTCGCTATTTTCTCTTCCCTAACCTTAGGGACTTTATAATAATTTGAATTGCTTAAAATTACAATTTCTTCCCAACTTACGTGATTAGGTAAATTAGATAAGTTAGAAGTGAATTAGAGATAGTAATATGTAAAGGAAGTAGAATGAAAGAAAGAGGTGGACAGAGGATAATGGCAGGTTGATATTAATTAGTAAATTACATTGAATCATTTTAATTAATTTTTTCGATGGAAGTGACTCTTAGTCTAAGTACTAAGATACGAATCCACTGATGTGTGAAGTGATAGAAGTGTTTGAATCAAAATGAGTGATTTGATAAGAGAAGATTTTATTAACAGATCATAATCTAGGATAAACGAGTTAATTGGGATTCGAGAACGAGGGACTTTATCTATTATTTATTAACGTATTTTCGATTGGAGTCTAATAGTTATCGATTATTTAATTGGACTGAGAGATGTCGGTGGAATTAAATAATGATGACAGTACGTCACAAAATATGACATTACGATAAATGAATTCGATCAATCTTTTCAGTATTATTTTTTATGCAAGCCAACCTTATTAAAATGGAATAAATTTTACTTAGATGAACAATGATTTATTAAAATGTATATAATTAACAAGCAAAAATATTTATTCTTATAGATTAAAACGAAACTTTTGAATTTTGCAATGTTTATTTTTACATGAAACAATTAATATTTTACATTTCACTAATATTTTACTGAAGGGTAGATTTCTGTTCTTTGATGGTACTTTCTTCTATGCCTTTTTATTCTTCCTTGTACTGATGATAGAAAAATTTTGTGATAATGGTATAGCTATGAAATCGTAAATAATCCTATGTTCTTTATGAAATCTGATTCACAATCGTGATGGAAACTTTTACCATCATCTTCGATCACACACTCACAAAAGAACTGACAAAACAAATATTTGGTCTTCGTAATTGATTTAGTGAAAGATGAAGCAAGAGAGCTTCGAGAATCCTTAAAGACGATTCTTTTCCTCTTTCATTTTTCCATTTTAAAAAATGAAGTAAATTGATTTTGATATATTTGTGTTTCTATTATTGATTTATGGGATACACGCTGCAATTGTTTTTTAAGCAAAACTCTTTTAAACACATTTTTGAAAAGGTTAGGTAATATACTTCGTTTTGTTACAGCATATTGTAAATGAATTGGAATGTAAATTCTTATTTTCTAAAATATCGAGCCTCTTTGAGATAAACCAAGACTCTTCACAACCGATAAAAAATAATTAAAGATAATGTAAGAGGAGCTAAAATATTCCAATTATAGAAATTATAAATTATTGTAAGCTACAAATAATATCATAATTAATACTTGAATATCTATCAAGTTTTATCAAGAGCAATAATAATTCAAATCTACTTTTTCCTCATAACGGTAAAAAAAATGTTCCAAACAAACCTACATTTTTTTCTAACATCATCTCTTGAAAAAATATGTAACGAATTTGGCTACTTATTTTTATTTTACACTAACCTTATATTAATCATTAATATTGAGCATAACTTTTTTTTCACAACTGTCCAACTTATGGTCTTTTAAATTCCATAAAATTAATGTAACTTTGCAAGAATTTGACATGATTCTGTAGGAAGCTTTGGCATAAACTCTAATACACAAGTCTAAAAACTGTTTTCACTTACATAACGCAATATCAGCGAAATTCATTATTTAAAGTTGTAGCAAATATTTATATATATAAAAGAAAAGCTTCTAAGTAAATATGAATTAAATAAATCACGCGTGTACAAATTTGATGAAAAATAAAATTTCTGCAGAATTGCTTATTTTCTACTCAATTATTTTCTGACAATAGCAGAGGGAAAATTTTACAAAGCTTCCCTGTGTGAAACATGTAATCATGATTATACACTGGTGAGCAAAACTTAAGCAACATGTTTTTTTTTTTTTTTATGTTTATTCATGTTTCTCAGATGACTCCACAAGAAATCATCTGAGAGATATGAAATTCAGAAATGAGAGACAGCATTTTATACTTAAACGACAACAAAAACACAGTAGCGCAAAAATGAATACAATACATTTTGTATGGAATCAAACAAATAAAAATGCTTTATTGAACTCATAATATCCTTACACATGATTGTCTGTCCAAGAGGGAGAATAACAAGCAGATGTTCCTTAGCATGGGATATGCCCTCCCCTTACTGCAAAGGTTGCTTCGCACCGTATTTCCATACTCAGCATCAGATGGTCCAACAGTTCTTGAGGTAAGAGTATCCATTCCTCAATCAGCATCTATTTCAGTTGTTGGGTGTTCCCTGGAGGATGTATTAGTTCCGCAAGGTGTCTCCCCAAAGCATCCCACACATGTTCTATGGGATTTAAATCACGGGAGAACGTTGGCTGATTCATTCGAGTGATATATTCCCTTTCCAGGAACTGCTGAACATCAGCAGTCCGGTATGGCCGTGCACTGTCATCCATAAAAACTAAGTCTGGTCCAATAGCAGCTCGGAACAGACACACATGGGGAATGATCACCTCCTTACAATAGCGATCTCCGGTTACAGAACCTCTATCGAAAACGTGGAGCTCAGTCCACCCGTTCAGCATAATGCTTTCCAAGACGACAACTCCAGGACCATCATAACTGTCTCTTTCCATGATGTTGCTGGGATGAAACCATATCGCGACCACTCTCCAAATCATCGGGTATTAAGAATAGCTTGTGGCATTGAAACGACTCCTCATCTTTCCAAGCGCTCGAAACGACACTTTTGTTGATTCGGAACTTTTCAACTACACTGGTCAAACTACACCCCTCCTCCAGCTTAACGATCATTCTTCCAAGTGTGAAGTCGTCCAGATGATTTCTTCTGGCAATATTTCACGAAAGAACTCTCTTGCACTTGCAGCGAATGTTTTTAATAGCGCCTCCGTTCTTCCTTTTATCTTAGTCTTGACCTGCGCGCACCGACCACACGCGTTTTGTTTACACTCACATCGCCTATGACGTTTTGTTCCTGACATTTGCACACGCATCACTTTTCTACTGAATTGCGTGTTCACTATATTGGTCGCAATAACCCCTTTTCTGCAATTTCAGGGCTATCTGCTTTAAATTTACATTGTTGCTTAAGTTTTGCACACCAGTGTATTTGCTGGTGGTGATTTAAATATATATATATATATATCCTTAAATTAAAATCAGAAAATTGTAATAGTATTTTTTTACTCAATTCACAAGATTATTGAAATCCTTAGTCAGTAAACTTCTTAAGAAAATTTTCTCAGTTTACTTTAGGTTTATTTTAACACCAAACAGCATTAACATCAATATACCATTCCCATTTTTTAAGCATATATTAAAAAGATTTATATAAATAAATCGTAACACACAAATTTATTCGCATGTGCTAACGTGTTGTTTTAAGAAAATGACGTCGACTAAAATGCGTGAGCATAAAATATAAGATACATAGTGCCAGGTTCAAAAGGGTGATATTATAATAGATTATGATTACAATAATTACTTTTAGTTTGCTTTTTTAACGTACATTTACATTGCTAAGATACATTTAATTCCACATTTTATAGTCTGCTTTAATACCCACGAACAGAATATTATTGTCGAATATAACAATTTATCGTTTGCTCTTATTTTACTACTTAATTTAATATTTTGTTTAAAAGCACAATCGTCTAATTTTATTATTTTTGTTGTTAACATTGGCAGCGTTTTTATACTTTAGAATGTTTTGCTTGCGAAAATAAAAATGCATTAGGAATTTAAAGAAGGTATTTTGTTTTCTTGATAGTTTTCGCTTCTGTGGAGCATTATGGAAATACGCTTATTTTACTCTAATTAACATTTATTTTGAATAATCCTTCTTTTTCAAGAATTTAACGGAAAGAGAAAAAAAAACACTTTTTAGCTCATATTAAAGAGAGATTAACTAAGCCAATATCAATTTTTTTTTATTTTACGATTATGAAAATTAAGTTAAAATCATAATACAAAATACGAAACTAAACAAGAATGATATCATGAACTCTTGTTTGAAATGTTTTACAAATTATATTTAAATCATTATGCTTTTACATTTTATTTATACAAATGGTAAATTTTTTCTAATTTATAAGAATTCAAGAGTGTAAGAGAAAGAGGGGTAACTATATATATATATATATATATATATATATATATATATATATATATATATATATATATATATATAGTTACTTATTTTCATCAAATAACATACGTCATTAATGACACTGTTTGCAAAATTGTGGCATGGAAGCCATATGGTTCCTGATTTAAATTTCATCCCAGTCAGACCATCATATGAAATAGAAGAGGCTGCTTCATTTTAATTCAAAAAGAGCCTCAAGATTCTTTCATTTGTATCGTGTAATCATTTCGATAATGTTTGGCTTCCAATGAATTACAGTTTTAAATTATATGATCGGTACCAACAGTACAGCGTCATTGAGATATTGGCCGCGGTAGCCCAGTGATCATGGTCACGAACTCGCGGCTGGCGTTGCTTCCTTCGAGTCGTGGGTTTGAGTAGGGATGCCACTTAAGATTTGCTGTGTGGCAGAGCTGATACTCGTTAAATCTGCCGAGGCTCGAAGTCCTCCTGTTGGCGTGGTGTGGAATTTTAGAGAGGGAAATCTCAGCTCAGGTATTGTCCTCATCGCTGAACCGAAGTTCAAAATTTTGAGGTCTATCGTCAAAAGCCCTCGCGTTGTTTTTTATTATGACATTAAAAATCAATAAATAAATCACTCAGTGAGATATTTATCTGATTAAAATAAAATTAAATAACTTAATAAAACGGCTAATCAATTATGTTTATTTGAAGTCCTTATAGAATACCATTACACTTCAGCCATTTGCAAGATTGTGATATGCATTCGTATCGATGCTTTTGAGAAATTTGTAAACTCTAACCTATTGCATGTTAGAAATATTAAGTAATAAGCATTTTTATCTATGTGTTAAAATTAAAGATGATTACGGGTAACCTTCCTATAAAACATGGCAGATAGATTCCTAGATAATGCCATGTTGTGTGAAGACGCAAAAAGGCGGATTAAGTTCCAAAAACTTATTACAGAGATACATTTTTTTAATTCCATATAAGCAACTTAATTTTTATTAAATATATAGCTGTATGCATAACACAAAAAGAAAAGAAACAATAACACTTATTTTCGATACAATGCGACCTAAATTTAATAAATTTCTTGCTCCGTCACTGCTCAGTACAAACAAACGATTGCGTTTTTTTCGGTTGAACGATGACACCTTCACTTTCCGAACCTTTTACTTCATTAAATTTTTTTGCACCTTCTATCCCCTTTAAGAAAAATCTGTAATTTTTATTTGTTTATGTGCTGATTATTACAAGATCACTTTAGTTTTCATAGTTTGGAGATAAACAATTTTGTTGCTCCCTGTTAAATGTTTGGCTTCTTTCGTCGGAAGGATCTGCATTAAAAAAAATGATTCAGGATTTTTAGCTAAGCTTAGACCTTTTAATCTCCAGGCCACGAAGATAAAAAGAAACAAAAAAAAATCCTTCCGTCCGCGAGCCCTCGAATGCGATCGTATTTTGCAGCAGATCGATACCATACTACGATATGGTTTCCAACTTTTAGATAATATGTTTATACATTTTCATGCAAAGCCAGTGTCACACCCATTTACAGATGTGTGACTAAAACAAAAGTAATTCAAGAATAAAGATTTATCTATTGACTTATGTTTTGCCATCTTCGTTTGTATTTTGCTTTTATTTTCTGATGACGGGGGTGAAAAATCATTTTTTTAAATACTTTTTTTAGAAATGTTTTGATATGTCTGAGTCTAGTCAAACATATCAAAGCAAACGTCATAGGGTGCGTCCTGCGACAGCTACTATAGCTCATTATTCCTTTCTGACTTTATTTTAAAGTAATTTAGTTTTTCTGAATGTTAAAAATCAAGTTACCTAATGTTGTAGAAGAGCTTTGTTGCACAAAAGTTTTCGCAATGTTAAAAGTTGCTGTGTTACATAAGGGTTCACGCAATTATCCCATCGTGTTAGAGTAAACCATATTGTAGATGTGTGTTGTTGGAGGCCTACCTGTAAATAATTTTTTCTTCTATTTCTATTAGACTTTGTAGCCCCTCAAATTTACTTTTAGTTTTTTGCCTCGTTACATTTACTTTTTTAATTCAGTATGAAATTAATTCATTTGATAGACACAAAATGAATAAACCTTCAAAGTTTCCACTATAATACAAATAAAAGGAAATCTTGATCGAATAAATGAAAGTAATAAACTGCGTTACAGAATTTTTTTAATAATTTCCAGACTTTTCTGAAGAATTCTTTTTCAGAAAATGTGGAAGGTTTTCGATTAAATTATCTAGAAGACAGAAATAATTAGTATTGTTGATTCATATTTTCAAGCTTCAGTTTAACTCAGTTTATTATTAAATTTTTTATTATCATTAATAACTTGCCGGAATCGAGCTTTATTATAGAGGCAATACAAATCAATCAATAAGCTTTCAGCTTATCAGCGAAATATAACATTTAATTAAGTTACTCTAGTAAAAATGCGTTTTAATATTTTTTCTAAGCTTTAGATACGAGTAATACTAAAATTTTATAGGTGCATTTATTATAAAAAATATTAGAAAACTACACGTAAGCAAAAATTCTAAAGTATTTGTTATACGCCTTAATTAACAGTTTTTTGATTTGGTGGATGAAAATATATCAATTTCAGAGCTGAAAAAATTTTGTTAAATTATATTTTCGATAAAAGGATAACTTAAGGTGATCTAAAATATCCGAATCCTTTCGGGGGCGATGGCTAATACGTCCAGCCACATAAAAATGAATATTTCTATCCCTAGCCACCCCCTAGGAGAAACACCTTTGATCTAAAAAAATTTTATGACCAAATAATGTTCACAGGGGATGGGAACATTATTTTTATCATGTAATATTTTGTTATAAAAAAGCGTATTGTATTTTAGTGTCTAATTTAATAAAGAGTAAATATATTTTAACTACGAAAGGGTTAAGAAACCGAATTCCGGTGCTTTAAAAAAAATGTATAAAGGAATTTAGAAGTTTATCTTACATATGTAAACTACTCAAACGTTCGGGAAAAAAGTCAGTGTAAGCAACAAATTTTATTTATGTAATGCATATTCAAGGTGTCTGAATGTCAGGGTTACAAACTTGTAGAAATATTCCCTTACGATTTAGTATCACATAGCAATACAGAGAATCGAAAATGACACGTGCATGTAATAATGTACACAGAAAACACCAGAAAATAAAGGACACAACATAAGAAAATAATAAATGTATATTTATTCAAAAGTAACATAGGTCAAAGAAGGTGTTTAAAGTACTTTCCGTGAGTTCTAATTCAAGCCTCACATCTGTGGTGCATGGAATTTTATTTATTCTGGAAGAATTAGGGAGGTTTTTGACTTTCCTTGTAGCTACTGTGATGCCTACAGCAGTTCCATGGCGCAATGAATGGAATTTCATGCATTAGTGTACGTCTAAGTGGTCACGAATGTTACTGGCGATATTGGCTGCCCCCACCCCCAATTGTACTGGAACTCAATTAAGCATCGATCTAGATACCTGTCCATCATTAAAAGTTGCACTGTATGTGTACTGCAATACTATAAGTAAGGTCTAGTGCTTGATGCTATCTGATGAAAAATCAACAGGTAACGTCTGATGAGATAATCCTCACAATTCCGGCACTAACATTTATCCCAAAAGGAATCTGTGCTGTGCGACTTCGTGTCCATTGGAGTTCGCCATTACCTACAAATGGATTTTATGTAAATTGAAGATTCCTTCCATTCTTGAGAATGCCTTATTGATGAATAACAAAGAAAAGAGAATATATAGCACGCCTATCAAGAAACCAAAGGATAAAGTCAATCCGAGATGCATTATCATCCTGTTGATATATCTGGACGCACTGCACACAACAACGATCATTTCTTTTTCATTAGAATCCTCCAGGCGCTGGAACAAGAAAAGCTGACTTCTTGCACTATAACTTATGTTATCAAACTTGGAGAGTCTTATACCTGATGTAGCTTATTCAACTCGATGTCCAGAATTCGGGATGATCATTCTCGACTCATGACAATTCTCTGGAATGAATCCATATTAATTAAAAACTGGTGCAAGAGCGCAAAGAGCTTATTGCTGGCAATATGCCTCATCGGATAGCGTTCCTCGTATGCGAAGCCCACCCATCATATTTAGAGGAGCATACGCCAGATGCATAACGGCTAACTCCGCGTTCAAATTATCACTCACCCTACAATTTTTGCATAAGTGAATGCGATGAAGCTTCTCTGAGAGAACTTTTGGAACTCTATTTATCGCTTCAGAAAATTTTTTCGACTTTTCAATTCTATATGATTACGAATTATAAGGATGCATCCTACCCCCTCAATAGTTTATAACCCTGGTTCAAAGGCCCCCTTTCGTGAGGTAATTATCCATAAATTAAGAACATATAAACATTAATATCAATTTTTTTAAATGTCAAAGACTCATTTTATTCATAATGAAAATAATATTTGGGATAAAAAGTTGACTGATAATATATAATTTATAAGATAACAACAAAAGATTTGTTGATATTAAGTATCCTTAACAACCTCAGAACAGGAATTTTTCTGCTAAACCATGGATTTTTAAATTTTTTTGTACCATAAACCCCATTATCAGTAAAGTGAGAGGATTACAGATATTTTTCTCTTACGCACAGATATCTTTATATACGTGTAATAAACATTTATGCTTAAAAATAAAATTATTAAGTAATCTAGCTTGTGATATTGAATAGCAATTACCCTGATAAAAATATATTATAGAAAAATGTATCTTCCTTATTACATATTAAATAATAATATATAAAAATACGTAAATAGCAAAGGTTTTATTACAAATTGTAGTAATTAATTAATATATTTCATGCGCCATGAATTTTAAATAAAATTTTATAAAGCGTACAAATATGAAGGTTATTGTTTTTATCAAGCATAAGAATATTAAGTTTTCAGTCGTATATTCTTGATGAAAAATGCATCTGATATTAGTTATAACATGTATTTACGCGTAAAGGATATATATGAGATCTTCATAAATAAAAATACAAAGTTGATTTTTTTCTTCATTCAAATTCGTGAAGCCTTTAAAGTCCTTTCATGGAGTCCTGAAATCTTTAAATTCCTGTTAAGGACCCATGCGTTAAACCAGGGACTTATTCTCATTTAAATCTACAATTTCGCTCTATTTATTTTTTGAACAAACTATTTACTTACACGAACTATTTTAAACGTTGCATATTATTGTTTATCAACATGCCTAGATCATATGTACACATGTTTCAAATTTCCATCATTCCTCTCTTCAGATATATTTTATCAGATTTTAAAAGAAAAAAATATTTTTATTACTGAAATTATTACATTGCGCTAAATTAATCTAATAATATTTTAAATGATGCTTTCACAAAAATAACTGGTCACATTAAACAATTTAACAGCCTTTACATAATTTCCAGTTTATCATTTTTTTTTATTATAAGCAAAATATTACTTATTAGGGATTAAAATATGCAAAACATATACAAAATTTCATATATATCAAACTCACATATACAAAATTTCTGTTTCTATTTACTCGTTATCATGTATTAATACTTAAATTCAAAAATCTATTCTTATTATTTATTTGAAAATTCTTAATAACCAATTTTCTTGTTTATAACTAAAATTCAGCGCTGACTTTAAAAGCTGTGATATCTATAACAAGTACTGTTACACTTATTTCTTTCTCCTAATTCCCAGGCCTCGCGCCTCGCATAGCTGAATATTTTGCCTAAACCTTATAGACTAAACACATTTCTAATGTAAATTAAGCTTTCACTACATTCTGCTTGCAAGCAGTTTTAAGCGTACATTATTTTTAATATTTGTGTTTTATTGTGACTGTTTCTTTTCACGCAAAGTCTGAAACTTGTGACAAACCTGTTAATTGTTATTATTAATCTTCAAGGCCCTAAAAATGTCATCTTGTCTATTTTGAAGGTAACATTTATTTTAACCCTCATTATTTATTGTGCAATATTTAATTTAGTTTCTTTATTAGATTAAATTTACTTTAAAGTTATTTATGAGTTAAATTATTTTGTTGTCTTCTTTTACACCTAATAATATTCTTAATGATACTTTTAATATCTGCAATCATCCGTAAATTTAACTTATCACCATTCTACCAGTACTTACTTTCAGTATGACATTAAAAATATATATAATTTTACTACTTTTCTTAAAGTCTAAAATTGAAATCTTTTTCATATAAAAAATATTTATAAAGTGAAGTAATTCCGATTTTAGTGTCGTGAAAATGTTCAAGAAAAGAACAACATAAACTTTATTTAAAAAGTCACGAAACAGAAAACAGCAATGTTTCCGCCATATTTGCAGTCAATTCAATGCTTTCCCTTAATTTATTGCTTATAATAAAAGAAATTCTATTTCGAAAGAAGTTCTGTGCGTCACGTAACTTAGGAATAGAATTCTATATCAGAAAAAAATACCATTCTTTTTCAGCGGCACGCTTAGAATCGTACTATGATTAGATTATCTCTTTTCTAACAACAAGGGAAAAGATTCGATAGATTCAGAATTAGATCATCTTTAGTACTTAAGAGTTGAAATTTTAGTTTTATTTTCATATATTGTAATAAGAACCCATCACAAAAATGTCAGTTTAAAAAACTTAATACGAAAAGAATTAAAAGTGAATACAAATTCAAGATTTTATTATTTTAAAACGTTTTTCTGAATTTCACTTGGTGTGTGAGTGTGTGTGTGTCATCAAAGTTTCGATCGTTAATTTAACCAACTTCCCATCAAGCTAGAGCTTTGAAATTTTGGGAAGTTTTAATAAATATTTAAATAATTTTAATAAGTCAAAATATTCTTTCCTCTCGGCGCTTTTAGGATTGAGGAAAAAATTTCTTTCTCCCTCTGGAAACACCGGGCACTCCCCACGCCGCATGAGGTATCGTAAAACTTTTGTACTCAAAAGGGGAGATACTATCTCCCCTTTACTATCTCCGAGATAGTAAGGGTTGATGACTTTTAGTCAGCAATCATTCGCAAGAAAGAAAGTTTCCAATATTTGGCGCCATGTCTTATCACAATAATTTTTTCTGAATTCTGGTTCCCCCTTTTTTTTTTTTTTTTTTGAATAGAATGACTTACAAACTTTCAAATGCATGTTTTGATTTTATGAGTATTATGAATTTTCTAATACGCTCTCAAATGTCTCTTTTTAAGTAAATTTTAAAGTTAAAAATAACTAACAGTTTTAACTAATATTTCAATAATTTTCTCTAATAAACTGTGCCACCATATAAAAACGTTGGTTTTTATATCGAGTTATTTCACTAATTAGTTGTGTATTCTTATCCACTTCAGGTAGCCATAGCCTGGATTGCTTCAAATGTGTGTCCGTAGGAGGAGATAATCAACCTTGCGAAGATCCTTTCCACAATAACTACACGAAAGATATTCTGGAGGCGCCCTGTTGGGCCGGAAGGAAACAAAGAGACGGAGTTTTTCCGGCTACGGCTTGCATCAAGCTCTCTGGAATTTATGGTATGATCGATAGGAACTTAATAAAAGACCGGAAAATCCAATGAGATGGGGTGATAAACATATACAGGGTTTAATGAGGAGGAGCATGCCACTTCTCCAACCAAAAAATAGGAGGATAGATAAAGAAAAGATTACAGAGATGAAGTTGAGAAACGAATAAAGGATTACAATCATTTTATCTTTTATGATCATAAATATCAACAGATCAAAATAAATTTATTTCTGTTGATCAATATAATTTACGCAACAAATAAGGCACCAAGTAAAATTCTGATCCAAAATGTTGTGAAGAACTGAGTGACTTTGAAAATGTATTTCGATATTTATAAACAAACATAATTAGTCAATTTTCGTACAAAAAATACTTTACAGACATGCATATTTTAATTATTTTTCAAAATTTGAGATTTAAATGTGATATTCTATGATTCAATTTCCATTTATCGATAACTGTTTAATATGATAAGCTCATTTCTTTTAGAAAATAAATGACCGATGTAATCAAGTGATTATACTCGCAGGTTCGCGACCAGCGTTGTTTTCGTCGAGTCATGAATTCGAGTCCTGATACCACTAAGATCCGCCGTGTAGCGGGGCTGATGTAATTTAAATCTGGTCGAGATCCCAAGTCTTCCCGTAAGTGTAGTGTGGAAGTTTGGAGATGGAGGTACCAGCTCAGGTGTCGTCCTCGTCAATCGACCGAGGTCCATCGGCATTAGCCCTCGTATTGTTTATCACTGCTATGTTAATAAACAATCACACAACACTCTTCGAAAATAAATTTATCCATCCAAAAATTCAATTTATTAGATGCAAGAAAAAGAGATCGGAAAAAATCATGCGTTATATAAAATACTTGTAGCAATTATATAGCGTAGCTAGATTTGTCTCTTGCTCCTTAAACGTAGTCACTCACTCATTTTAGCAATTATAATATCATAACTTTTTATAGAATTTTATCGTCCATTTCGCTTTTTAATAAATATATGTTATTCTTAATAATTCGTATAATTAGTATTGAAACAATATTCATTACAAAAGCAAAAAACTCTATTTTTTTAATTAATTAGATTGAAATATTGCGACCAAGTCTCGCTCATGATGTTTTCAATAATGCCATCTTATTTTCTAGGTCAGTTTTAAAATATTTTGCAAAGCCGAGCACGATAGTTTTGTTAAGAAGCGAAAGTATACTTCTATGAAATTATTAGAAATTGTGTATTACTGAAAACTAATTTTGTTATTAAATACATATTTAAGAGTTCACATTAAATCGCTCTTATTATTCCAGCGTTTATTTTATTATTCTATGTTCCGGTGTTTCCTCCAGCTTGTCCATGAATTACAGACTGTCCAATAATCCAAAATGTACCAAATATATCGAAGAAACAATTATACTTGAAAATTTCGAAGAATCTGTGATGAATGTCATGAATAGTAGATTTGACTCTTAAAAAATAAGTAAAATATATTTTTCGTCCTATCAAACCAGGAAACGTTGTCTGTTAACAAAATAGAAATAAAAATAATATTATTTAATTTATTTAACAATTTTATGAGGGTTATTTTTTAATATTAAACGTAATATTAGGTTTGCCTAATTTTTGAAATAAATATAATACATTCTCAAGAAGAAAAAAAAAACATTTTCGTTAAAAGTATGTAAATAAATTATTTTATACATTCGGATCTCTATATTTTGAAATCCAGGAGATTTTAACAAAATGAATTTAAAGTATAGAAATTCTGATACAAAGATATTGTCACTTAATATTCTGGAATGATGGATTTCACCGAAATACACTCGTTATAATTTTTCACTCACTCCAAGCTATGGTATGGAAAGCGGAGTCATTATCTGGCGGCTCCAATATTGTGTTGGATGACGTCATTAAAACGTTGTCTAGGTAAACCAGATGGCGTGGTTTTCTAAAGAGCTTTGAATATGAGGAAGCACGTCTTTAGGTCTTCACAGACGTCTTAATAATGTCATCCTCCGTAATATTCGTATTACGGCGCTAGATAATGGTACCGATTTCTTAGAAAACCGTAGTTTTACAATCAATAAAGAATATATCATATCATATTCACACACACATAAGTTAACGATTATAGATCGCTAAAAACAGATTCAAAAACTGGCGTGTGGAGCGACTGATATATACGTTAATCTGTCGAAGCTCAAAGTCCTCAAATTGCCCTAGTGTAGAAATTAGGAGAGTAGTATTTCAGTTTGGGATTAAACATTTCAAGATCCGATGACAGTGTCCTCGTGTTGCATCTAGTGCGATGTTAATAAATAATCAATCAATCTTATCGTATATGTTTATGATTTACGAATTTTCTTTATGTAAAGTATTCACAAATAATTAAATACAGATATGACATTCTTTGTGACTTAAATAATTTTTAGTACCTGCAGTGACATGTAGTGTTTCTAAAAACATTAAAAGTTTTTCGAAGAACATCGTTCTTCTGGAAAGAACAATCTTGAATCGCCTTCCAAACATACGGTATCCGAGGTGTGGCTATTAAATAACGAAACTGACGCTTCTACAGAAGAAATACGAATGCGCCAAACGCCAGGACCGACAGCTGTTTAGCATGAAGCCTTCTCTTACGAATGCAGTGCTTCTCGCTTCTACAAGCAAATCCATATATCCGTAGTCTTCATTTGCATTAGAGTTTTTTGTATTATATTTTGCTTCGCCGGAAATACACTTCTGGCCATTAAAATTGCGATACTATGAAGTAAAGCAAACACAAAAAAGATATTTATTGAACGTAAACAATATGGCATGAAGACAAAACGATTAAATTTGCAAGCAGTTTGGGGGTTTACAGAGGTGCGAAATTAGTAGAAACAGCTGCCCCCCCCCCTCCGACAGCTAAAACGGCCCTTACCCTAGTACGTAAAATTCTCACGTTTGAGCTACAAGAAGCTCCACAAAAATGTTTGTATTGACGCTAAGAATACCACTGAAAATGACCCAAACTTATTGGAAAGGATAATAACTTGTGACGAATCATAGTTTTTTACTTATAATCCTGAAACGAAAGACTCATCTTCACCCAGAGCCAAAGAAAATCGAATTAGCAAATCAAATTTCTAAGCAACTATAATTATTTTTTTTTTTCGATATTTATGGGATTGTGTATGCTCACTGGTTTTCTTAAGGTCAAACTATTGATCAACATTACTACCTTCAAGTTCTCACTGAACTCTGTGAAAGAATAAAGAAAAAACAACCCGATTTGTGGAAGATTAAGTCATTCAGCATTGTCTGTGAAGAGGTTTTCCTGCACTGTTTGGAACAATGGAAGATTCGCCTGGAGTGTTATAGGGATAGAGGAGGGGTGTATTTTGAAGGTGATAGTAAGTAAATATATATGAGAATAAAATAAACTGTTTTACAGCTTCAGTCTCCTTATTTAATAGCCACACCTTGTATAAAGAAACTTTTAAGTATATACTAGTAGTTTTCTTTAGTAATGAACACAAGTATTCGGAAAAATTCCAAACTTAATTTTTTTTTATTTGCTTGAAAGTTCAAAATACAAATATTTATCTTAGTTGTGTGTTCTTGAGCTCCACCCTTCTACTAAATTTTTATCCTATATTTTTTAAATTTATATTTATGAATATATTCTTCCTTATTTTAAGGTAATTAAGTGATAAACATTTTTGATAAATTAAAGGATTTATAAAATAGGTAATGATGTAATAATCAGGAAAATTAATAAAAATACTTAACAGTGACAGAAATTCATAAATTTGAAGTAATAAACAGCTATCTCATAACTAAATAAATCTTGTTCAAGTTATGTGATCATAATGCATTGCATTTTAGCAATGTTACACAAATAAAATCCCTGATAACGTTTAAAGTAAATCTGTTAATCATCTTAATATTTTATAAAACTTTCGCAGAGACACATAACTTGATCAATACGGATGACTCAATGTATTCGGTATAAATTGAGAAAAGATTAGCATAAATAGTATCCAAATTTAATTTCTTAGCATAATATATGTGCAATACTTTCAGCTATCCATTTTCATGGAGTCAGCGTTAAGTTTTCTGCTTAGTATTAAACATGAAAAAGTTTTTCGTTTCTATTACGTAGCAACTAAAAAATCTAGTTTGAAAAATATTAACTTTAATAATGGTAAAATGAAATTGTTTTTTTTCTCTTTCAATTATATTTTCAAATAATAGTCTGTAATCTATAAAATAGCAAATGAATATAAACAAAAGGTTACTGTACCAAGTGTACTTAAAATTATTTTTGTCTCTTTTTCACTCAGTGCATTTGAAATTAGTTCCACTTTTAAAATAGATATGTTTTTGTGAAATGCGATCTCAGCATAATTTTTCATTCTAAACATCATTTCTAGTTTTTTTATGAAATTTTCATAATATTCTCTTTCTTTAACTATTCATCTTAATTTTACTACTTGTTTTATTAATAATAAATCAATTAAGTTTTTCCATAAAGATATAACTGTGCACGAACTCATAATTTTTTTCTTGAACATTAAGCTTCGATTCAAGAAAAATCAATTGCCCTCCCTGGTCACATAAAAATAAATAAGATAAATGACACGAGCATTAATACAAATTTATTAATATATATTTACATTTATAAGGCATTTTTCCCTTTTCAAATAATACCTTATAAATAGTACATTTTCTCTTTGAAGCTTTGCATTTGACAAGAGGGATTTATTTTTTACTATTTAAACTAGAGTATTTTTATAAAAACTAAAAATATAAACACAAAATCATTAGTTATTTAGCAATTTTATTCTTGAGATTTAAATATTTACAACTCTTAAAAATAAATTTAAGAAACTAGTTGTTTATTTCATTTGTAGTCGATCACACAGTAGTATTCTCATATTATACATTTTTAATAAACATCTTAAAGAAATTTCTTCGACATTATTAATTTCGATTTCTTAAAAAGATCTGATAGTACAAAGTTCAATTAAATCTTACAATACGAATAACGTACATTTGATACACGAAGAAAAATAGACTGATGTCAAAAGTCCATTATGTATTAATGCCACAGTATAAATATTTATAATTTGCAACATCGATTTACAAATATTAAAAATCTACATTTTTTATTCTTAGAAATCTTATGTGCATTTATTCTAAGAGAAATAATATTTTTTTTTCCGACTAAGCGTATCAGTAAATAAAAATGATTCTAGAAAACTTATTTCAAAAGGAACATAGTTTTATTCACAGATAAGAAATATTTTTTAGCAGAAGACATTTATGATAGATCGTTATTATGTTTTTCCGAGTCCGTTTTTTTTTTTTTTTAGTGTGTGACTTTCCTTTCTTAGGAATATTACGAAAACTCTGAAAGAGAAACTTGCTGCGCTGGCAAGCAAATAAATAATGACAGGCATATTCGCTGACAAACAGAGTATTTTAAGCCACTGGAAAAAAAAAAAGAAAAAAAATTCAAACTTCAGTGCTGGGACGTGTTTATTTTCACATAAGAAACGCATTCTACAGGATAAGTTCAACACACACCGTTTGCTTGGCCGTTGAAACTAAGGGATCAAATAATGAATAACATTATTTCACTGTGGTATTTAGTTTATGCACAGTTTGTATTATAGAAAATACACGCACACACATATATTTATATAGAGAATAATGTTTTTCAAATAGTGATTTTCTTTGTCTTTGTCACTTAGTAAATAAGTTTTACGAGAGTTATTGTTTAATATGAGGGCAAAGTAATTTATATTTAATTAAAATGTTGTAAAAGTCAATTAGAAATAAGAACTGTTCAAAATTATTTTTAATCATAATTAACTTCAGAAAATACTCGTAAAACTCATGTTTATATAAAAGAGTTGACACAGTTATTATGCTGCCAATTTTCTAAAGACAACTAAATTGTTTATGACATGGTAATCGATAATAAAATAACATATGTTAATTTAAAATAAATTACTGCTTTATCACTCGTCAAAATAACGCCAAATATATATATATATATATTTTTTCGAAAAAGGTGTCTTATTTTGTCTCTACTTTAAAATTACATTTGCTAACTTTAAAATGACGTAAATTTATTAGAAAGCTTAATAATTTCATTAATCAAATAATATTTTATTTCTTTAGCACAATCACATAGTCATCACAAAAAGTTTTCACTACACACAAGCACAAATGTCATTCAATATTAATACTCATTTACTTGAAAAATGTTTTCAATCATAATAGAATAAAAAAGCTCGTTAAATAAATACGCATTTGTAAGGAATGTTTTATCTTAAGCATTCCTGTTTCTCTAACACATTGATTGTTAAAAAAGATACTTTTATATAGTCTACGGATATAATTATTCTTAATTAAAGAAAACATATTTCGATGCGTGCTAAACCAGGATTTCTATATTATTAACATAGCTATAAATGCTTCAAATGAAAAAGGTAAAAGTATTTTAATAATTTGTTTTTAATATTTTCTGATTTTTTTTCTACAAGTAGAATAAGTTTCGTTAATTAAGAAATATATTAGTTTCAATTGTTAAAACCGGAATCGAGGTTGAAGTTCAGTGCGCTACCAAGTATTTGAAGTAACAATTTAAATTCAATGTGGATGGAGCAACAATAACACTATTATAATAAGAATATAGCATACACTTATATACTAGAGAACACAAATAGTTATTATGTCAGTCGAAAACTATTTTACCTAGGAGTTTCTTATAAACAACTGAAAGAAAATAATAAAAATTTAAATATGTATATTTTTATTTGAAAAAATCATATTATTTCGGTAAGATACATTTCATTTGTGTAAAAAGAAAATCAGCTTTCAATTATATATTATCACTGCTCTTTTTTTTCTCCGTGTCAGATAAAAAAAGGCACTTTATTTTATTTGAAAATAGACTCTTCTCAAAATTGCTTTTTATAACAGAGATTAAAAGAAACTGATACTATATCAAGCTAAGCAGCTGATAATTGACATATACTTATCGTGTTTTTGATGACGTTGTGATAAAACCATGTTTTTAATCCAGCTGTCAATGTAAAAGTTATTAAATAAAAAAGGGAGAGAAGATAGTATAAATTAAGATATTAATTTTTTTAAAATTTAGTTGACTTTCGTTCTAAAAAATAAATTTAAGTATTGTGTCTTTGAAGTAAAACACCTGTTAATTTTTTTTTCACAAATGAAACAATAATTTTGAAAAGTTCTTATTTCTAATCGAATTTTACAATATTTTAATTAAATATAAATTATTTTGCTCTCATATTAAACAATAACTCTCATAAAACCTATTTACTAAGTGACAAAGACAAAGAAAAATCACTATTAAAGTATAAATTAAGATATCGATTTTTTTAAAATTTAATTGACTTTCGTTCTAAAAAATAAATTTAAGTATTGTGTCTTTGAAGTAAAACACCTGTTAAAATATTTTTTTTTTACAAATGGAGCTTAATACTTTGCATCTTATTGAGACAACGCTTCTGTCCCGAATGTATTTTTATATTTTTAGTAAATAAAATCTTTAATTTAATGTGCGGGTGATTTTTTAAACAAAAATCTTAAGAGACTGTCGTATATGCTGTAATGAAATTGGAAACTTGAAAGTTATCAAATGTTATTCACGGAATTATAATTTCCAGTAGCAATAATTATACCTGGTCATCATACAGGGTATTCAATACTTCTGAACAGTAGTGAGTACAAACAATTGCAGGGTATTTTGGTACTAGCAACTTCATCGAAAATGAAAATAAACGTTACGTTAGCTAATAAAAAAAATCAAATTTTTCAAAAGTTTCTGCTGTATCTTAGTTATATAAACATTAATAAAAATTAATACGAAAAAGATATGTTTTTGATTATTTTTTACTTAAATACGATTTTCCTAAATGTAGGTATATTTAGGAAAATCCTTTTATAAATATTAAGGATATATTAATATTTAGGAAATATTTAGGAATAATATATAGGTATATTTTTGTATAGGAGTGTAGTTATTCAATTATCTTTTCCATTAAGTTTTCACCAATTTTGTGAAATTTTTCGCGGGTTTATGCATGTATATGCGGGTATCCGAAAATGAATTTTTTCTACATTTGATTTTATAAATATTCTACTGGAAATTAAGTTGTGTCATTTTCGATATAGAGACTCTTTCTATTTTACTGATGATTAATTGTTTACATTTTATTTTTAGAGGACTCTGGAGAAACAATGATTGTTCGAGGTTGTGCTCTGGATAGTGGAACTCTCACTATTGATACTGAAATTGTACGAATGAGTCACTGTGGTGGATTTTATTTTGACAACCGTTATGTGAGTGGTTGCCTTCAAAGTTGTTCTGAAGACGCATGCAATACAAGTGCTTCTGTGTATTCCTTGAACTGGCTGTTCATTCTAACTCTTTTCATCTTAATGAATAACATTCAATGACTGAAACATATATAAGATTACATATGCTCTTCCTGAATTTCCCTTCTTCGCTAATGAAGAGTTCCAATGCCTTGTGCCATTATATTTATGAGTTCACTGACTCTAGATTCACAATGAACTGACAGTAGAATAAAAGCATGAATAAGAAAGATATTTACTTTCCCGGTATAAAAACTATTAGTTTCATTCTTCATTGTATTTTAAGAAAATTGCGTTTGCAAGTATGTATTAATTTAGTTAGGAGAGCAGTTAATACTAACAGTTTTTTTCCTTTTTTAATATATAAGATTTATTTAATCACATAAATCTTTGATTTTTCCCTGTTTTACAATAAAACGCCAGAAATGTTGGAAAGGATATTTATAAATTGAATGAAAAAAAATTAGATGCACGGATATAATAATGTTTGCTACAACATTCCTTGTAAATATATATACATTTACACACATATATTTGTATGTACATATATTCAAATACATATTATTTGATGTCTTAAATTTCTCTCAGAAATAATTATTAATATGCACTAATGTTTTAAAGCAGATAACATCTTCATATATGAACAAATTTTGATGTTTCTCAAATAGTAATAAATAAGTGCTTGAAGTAATGTTGACTGAGTGAAAAAGATGGAGCAAAAATAAATTGATTTTAAAAAATTGCATTTGTTTTTAGCTTGACAATAAACTCAAATCCTTCTACAGAAAAAGTATTTTATGAAGAAATTATCTAACCGATGTATTTTCATTCAAGTGTTTTGGTTATTTTTATACAAAGATGTAAGAAAAGTAATATTAGCTCATAAAAGGAATTTTCTTCGTATTAATCTCCTGAGAATAAGAGTTAATGGTAATGTAAGGCTTTTAGTGGGGTTTTTTTACTGAATTCACTTTCTGTAATATATAGTCAGTAGAAAATTTCTGCATATAAAAGATAATTTCAGTATTTTATAGAAGAATAAAATATCCGAATTTTATTTGTTAATTCGAAGTTTTTGACGTCAGATTCTTGACATATATATGAAATTATAAGATTTCACACATTTTCCCACACCCTCTTGCTCATAAAATAGCGATCCTTTGAATTTCTGAAAATTTTTATTCTATATAGCTTATCACTATATAACCACGTGGCATAGCAAAAAAAGGAACTGTATTACATTTCTTTAAAAAAAGTATTTCAATTAAAAATTGTACTTTTCAAATTATTTACGGTTTGTAATTATTATTATTATTTAAAACATAGAAATATGTTGAATAATTTTCGTTCCAAAAAAACGAAGTAGCATGGTCTTATCGTTTATAATTGTATTATTTTTTTTAATCTAGCTAATTGCTTTCCTATAACTTTAAATTATCTGTTTTCAAAATATATGGAGCATTTTCTTAAGTATAACTGTCTAATAGCTTCATTATATATATATATATATATATATATATATATATATATATATATATATGTATATATTATTTAAATTCATATACTACTTCATAATTATTTTATTTGTATATTTTTTGTATAAAAAATATTTCATTATTCGTTTTTATATTGCAACACAAATAATAATTTGAACAGTATTCTATATATACTAAGCTCGTGCGAACTATTCGATAGTAATTACATTACAAAAAACCATGATATATCCACTTTTATGCCAATCAATTTTACTAGTTATCTAATCTCATACTTCAATACATATTGTAATTTCTTTTTTAAATCTAATTTTTGAAAAGAAATTTCTTTTTTTTTAAATTTAAACTTTTTTTACTTTTGAAGAAATTCAGTAACACCGATAAAATTGCCACTTTTTATGATGACAGCTGAATACGTTTTGTACTGAATAAATTTGTAACGACTTACTAAGAATTTAGTTAAATGCAAATAGAAGTCCAGACGATATATGAAAGTCAGATAATAGCCACATATGACATAAAAATCACCTTTAGTCACGCAAAGTCACAGTTTTATATATTTAACTTTTTTTGCTCGTTTTGCATCTAACTCTGATGCACTGTCTCCTGATTCTTGGTAAAGTTGAAGCTCCTGCCTCAAAGTATCGTATTATAAATGTTATGTGTATTTAACCCGCGCAAAATAAGTTCTCAAAAATATGTTCTTTCCACAAAGCGAAGTTTGATAAATCGTATTTCTAAACAGTTTCCTTAAGATCATTTGCTCGAATTGTAAAGACAAATTTTTCCAAATGAGGTATACTAATTCTCCTTTTATTATACTTTTCATAGAAAGAGATTTGAAATAATCAAAATATTTTACTTTTTTCATGAAATCGTTAATATAAAAACTTTTATGAAAAATTCCAGATCATATCTCATATTGCCTGCCTCTATTATGGGTTGATTCTGAAAAATTAATTTCAAAAATTTGTTAAACAAGAAAAATTTCTTTGGATATTTTTCAAGGATAGGTAACGATATAAAATTAGTTTCCTTATGTTCTAAATAATCCACATTTTCTCCCGATAAATTATCATGTTTTGAATCATTTTTTCGGTTGGAAACAAATTGGTTGATTACACGTTATGAAAGAGTCATATACTTATGACAAAAACTGTTTTTCTTGAAATATAGAAATTTCAGTTTCAGTACTCAAAGAGATTATGCAAACAGAAAATTTAAAAGTCGAAAGGGAAAGTTTAATTTTAAATCCTCAACTCAAAACTACAAAAGAAGAAAGGTTGTTCAGAAATAAAATTCTGATGAAAAATTTTACGTAGTTGAAAAATAACATGAGAACAGCTGCACTGGTAAATGAATGAACTTAATGGGCTGCCTCTAGTAGAAGCTTCTTATTTTTTTAATATTACCAATTCAATGAACGTGCCATAAGCATGACTGTACAGTTATCAACAACGGAAAACAATTGCACAAATCTAATTAAATTTGCATGAATTTTAATTACGTTTTAGTAAGATTAATTCTAAATCCGTATTTGTGTAAATATTACTACCTTCGAATTGATTATAGGCTTGCATTCAAATTATTCAGTTATATTGCTCTATATTGTAATATTAAAACTTTGTCAACCTTTAAAACAAAGTTTAAGGATTCATAATAAATGTATGATGTTATTATAATTACTATTATACAAAAATAAAAGCATTCATTAAAAAAGAATATATGTATTGTTTCCTTTCTTATGCAAAAGTAAAAATACAAATAAAAATATTTTAAAACAAAACTGTGGTACATACAATAAATAAGATACAGAAATATCGAAGTTAGGTTAAGTAAGTGTACAAACATTGTGCTCTGGATTTTTTGCAAGCTCTAATGTAATTTTATTCATGTACTAGATAAAGAAACATCTCATAGACAATGCAGACTATATTATTGTTTAACTACGTGAAATAAAATTAAGAATTCCCATAAAAAAACTCAATTCCTTTTTAAAACACTTAAACATTTGATATTATATCTTTCAACACAACTTATAATTTTCTGTGGAAATTTTAATTAGATTTTTATCTTAACTATTTTTTATTATATATTTATTATTACCAACGGTATGCCAAAGCGCTACAAACAAAATTGTCCCTTCCTAAGACAGCAAATATGACGAGGAAACTGATATTTTGAACAAAAAACATGACTTGTTTCCTTGTTGCGATAGCAACAGAAGGAGACCCCCGCCAAAATCCCTCATTGACTCGGTGCATTCCGTAAACATCTCCATAGTGATATCACGTAGTCATGAAAAAAAAAGCAGCCAGTTTTCAAATAACGCTTACGACTTTAATATATAAGTCAAAAAGATACTTTCCCAAGGTCTATCCCAGAATGAGAGAACCCCATAACGCGATTTAAATTTTTATACAAAATCAAGCCTAATTTTTTGGCTCATATACCCTTTTATCAACGATTTGTGCATTTTTTGTTTAAATCTCCTTAATTAAACGATATTCTCAAACAAAGCTATAATACATATCAAGAATCCTATACTAAATGAATCAATACTATTTTTCTGGACAAGTATAAATTATTTAGAAAGCTGATTTAATAATGCATGCCCTTCCCCTACTAATAAACAGATTTTAACTCTTAATTTGTATGGCACAGTAATCAAATACTATTTAATGAAACAATGATAAAAGCCTCGTTTCAAGTCTTTAAAAATTTAGTTAAAATCAACACATTTGCTGTGCTTAGAAATGTCACTTTGCTGGTTGTTCAGATTTTCTTGAACGATTCAGGTCGTTCTACAATATTCCTTTCCATCGAATTTTGTTCAAAGAACGGTAAATTATCTCAAATCCCACACTCACACAGGGGAAATAAGATTGCTAACACTTGTGGCCAGGATTCTACAACCTCGCCTCTAGCAACCCTTTGCAATATACTCGAACTATGCCTTGTGTATAACTACCTACTTCCATCATAGGTCTACTTATAACCCTATTTGAAATTATATGTTCGTTCTGTACTGCGTACCATGAATTCGTAATCCTCATCACCTTCGTGTTAATAATAAGAGAAAAATTTCTTCCCAAATTCTCAAAAAATTCTTATAAAATTCAAATAAAATTAAATAAAGACATTTTTTCTCTGGAATACTAAAAATTTAAAAAGTGAAAAATAACTTGATTAGATGAAGATTTAAAAGCTGTATGTTAGATAAAATACACTATTAAAAAGACACGAGTCCAGGTAAATTATGAGCAGTAATTACATATAATTTAATGCAGTTTTTATATATAAAACTTCTCTCAACTTGTATTTTTTCGCTACAAGACATATAACTTCCTGATGATTCAGTAATTATGTTTTATCATTACGATAAAACATAGTGTTATTGAGGTTTTATCATTTTGTTGCGATATACATTAGTAGGTGTATTAATATTTATTTTCTTTTGTTATTAATGAAGATATCAAGATTTATCTCCAGTAAAATCGGAGTGTGAAGATGGATCCATTAAACTTAGTTAACTCCGCAATTCAAATCTTATCTCGAATAAGCAATTTAAATTATTGTCGTATTCTTAGTGGTTTTTAGCAGGTCCGCCTTTTTGGGAGGGGGGGTGGAGGGGTTCTTTTATAATACTATGGAATTATTGAAATATCTTTCCATTGTGATAATGATTTTCCTTTCAGTAGAATAACTTTTATTAATATTATTATGTGTAGGGGGAAATTAAAATATAATATAGCTATTAAATAGTTTTCTAGTTCACAAAGAAATAAAGAAATATTGGATTTTCATTTATGAAAAAGAAACGTATTCTACTGTACAGTATTTCACATGTTTTCAGAAGTGAAAAAGAAAGTCATTACTTTTCTCACGGAAAATTCAAAACACTATGCCCTTTTCTGCGTTCGACTGAAGGTCGGAAAACCTTTTTGAAGAGCTGTTATTGAAATCCTTGACTAAATACATTCAATCAAAAAATAACTAATGAAATTGCAATCAGTGAAAACAAGACTAATAAAAAATAGTGACAAATAATAACAACAACTAAAGTATTCGACTCTTATAGGTCATCTTCATAACGATCAGCATACGAGAAGGCAACATTTGCAAGGCAAACAACTCTATCTCATTTAATTTTCATAAACAGGCCATTTGCCTAAAGCTGCTTACTGTAAACAAACACGCTGCGTTAATTCACCTGCTTAATATCAAACATTTAAGAAGAGTTGCAAGGGAGAAAAAGAAACGCTTCCCATGTTTAACATTTCTGTTGGAAATGAAAATAACCATCTATATATATAAAAAAATAAATAAAAAAAAAGCGCTCAACCCAAAAAAGGAAATGAGGCGGTAGAGAGGTCATATGAGAGAGATTCCTCCCGAAGCGCTTCGGCGAATTGACATATCCGACATATTATTCACTTTGTCTGCTTCAAAATGTACAGCAAAAGAGATTCTAAGGATTTCGAACACAGTTCAGCCCATTATCAGTTTCAGACTGTCAAAAAACACATGTTTGACGGTTCAAGGGGGAGGAAACACATTGTGAGGACAAATGTGATGAAAAAATTCAAGAGATAAGTATAAGAATATCTTATGGGCTCTTGTGAATAATACATAACCTATATATATTACTGAATAATTGTAATTTATCAGTATTACAAATAGTCATTTATTAATAAACAATTTGTCAGAACCAGTGCAATTTCTTCATTTAAATGAATAGCTATTCTAAATTAACAAGGCATGATTTTAAAAATTGTTAATTTTTTGACAAACGATACGTGGCTTAACTGAAGTTATAAAAGGGCTTAAGTACTAATTTGCGTTTTTCATACTTAGAAGGGGGGGTCATGCTAACCAGTAACGGCTTATAGAATCTTAAAAGATTAAATTCTAGAGAAAAATTTCTCACTTGTACTATTTATTCAAGTTACATAATTATATATCGGCAACAATTATTCTTTCTTATAAATGTATGAAGTTATGACAAAGATATGATAAAAAAAAAGGTTTTTTTTAACTGATTTCTTTTCCTAAAAGAGAAAAAAAAATGGTACATTTTTCTTATGAATTAACCAAAGTATAGGAAGAAAACACTAACATAACCATCATCAAAGTTATTTTATTTTAACTATGAATTGATTATATATAACTGCCCTACTTTTTAGGAAAGCGAGCAACGTTAATACGAAAGTTAAGGATAAAATTATTCGGAATTAGTTTCATAAAAGTTTATATACTAGAGCTATAAATAAACTTAATTCTCAGTTGTGATTTGATGATAGAAAAGGTCAACATAGAAATAATAGAAAGGCGAAGACTGCACTGAATGCATGCCAAACTTAAGGCTCCGTAACCCCTATAAAAAACCTAAGAAATATAAGTTTAGAATTTAAATCATATTTTTTTTAATTTATCATTGTTTATTCTATAAATGATTTGTATACTTTGAAATTACTACTGAAAATTCTACGTAGCTCATAGTAAATCTTTCTTTGATTAGTCTTCGTATTATCAGAATAAAATCGGTATCATTTTTTTTTTCTGGAAAATTGCTAATATTAATGTAAAATTATTAATAATATGCTAATAGATGTATAAAACAGCTATTCCTTAAATTACATTCCATTCCGAAATAGTATTAATAAATATCCGTAATCTCGGTACAAATCTTCATTCGCAACATAATGACAAACTAACATTTTGTTCTAATTTATCCTAGTCATTAATAACTTGAAGTACCATTTGAAGATAACAATAATTACAGCTTGAGTAACCAGTTTTCTGCCAATGATATCAGAATAGTTGAAGGCTGTATCATCAATAAGTTTTCGAACAAGTTATTTTTGTTTTAATTTCTTCTTACTTGCTCATCATAAACCGGTGCCAAACTACAAGGCTAAGAGAACTTTTCCTTTAGATGCCGTTTTCCTTAAAATTTTTTCTTTCACTAAAAAAGTTCTCGAATTGTGACAGGTGATTAATTAGAGGCGATCAAATATACAAGGGTGTTTGTAATCACAAACTGATATTTGCATATAGTCTAATGATTTTAATTTTTAAAAAAAAATATTATTTAAGTCTAGTTTTTTCCTGTAAATTTTCCGACATAGATTCCAATGAAACTTTTTTCTTATTTCCCTAATTAGAATGAGTAAATTAAATAAAATTGCCGGAATAACTTTTCAAAAAGGAACACATCCTCTCGCATAACTTGTTTCTCGCAATGATATTCTCATTGAAAAAAGTATCCTTCAAATCGTAAATTCGTATAAACAATTCTACAATGAAGATCATTCAAAAATTGAATTGTTTCAAAAAATCTTTTGCAAGCTAACAGTTATAAAGGGAAAATATTTAACCTAATACACATGATTCTTCAAATTTTTACACAAAGCCATACACAAAAGCTTTGAAGCCTAAATACATTATAAATGAAGAATTCCGTCATTTAATACTAGCAAGCTTTAGCGAAATGAATCTAGAAGCTAGCACCCAATAATTAGCGACTTTGCCGCCTGTGGATAGCGTGACCCCAAACTAACAAATATAAGCAGAAAGCAGTATAATTATATGAAAGCAATTTTCAGCTGTGTATGTGTGAGAGCGAACTTTAAATGAACAAGTGTTTTAGAATTATGCAAGAGAGTAAGCATTATTCATACTTTAATAAACGTCATTTGATTACTTTTGCAAGATGCAATAAATTCAACGATGCATATATGATCCAATATAGTTTTGAATGAAAAACAAAACCATAAGATAAGCATTAAAAGGTAAGACCTCCCTGCTGTCTAAATCACTGTATAATCGTATAAATATATTTGTCGACATTTAAAATTAAAATTAATATTCGAAACTGAATCCCTTTATCGTTTAATTTCTATAGTCTTATGGTTTTGTAATAAAAAAAACCATTTTAATTAAATCCATTAAATACAGATTCAACAGTTGCTCAAATTATTCTTTAAAAATATTTTTAAGGAAATACTAAAAAAGATTTTAAAAAATAAACATACAAAAAAGAACATTAATATAATTGTGAACAATTAACGAATCAAAAAGGAAAAAATAATGTCAAATATTTGAACTGCCGTTTTCGTGAATTCAATAGAAAACACTACTGACTTGAAATCATTTCATAAAATTCTTATATGGACCTTAAACTTTTAATTATTTTTTGTTATGCCGCAACACACACAAAAAAAAACATGATTATTTATTCATTTGAAGAAAAGAAAGCAGGTCAACACTTTCAGACAGTAAAAAATTTCAAATATCTCAACAGTGTTGCAATTATGTAAGATTTTAATAATTATGTAACAATTTATTTACAAAGCAAACAATGTAACTACATAAGTGGTGTAAGCCGTAATTATGGCAGATTATTTAAAAGACATCGTTCTTTATCCCGAAAATTATAAAAATAAGATCAATGAAAATTTTATTTCATGAATGCATCATCTTAAGACTAAAATTATGTATTAGTTAAGCCCTGAAACTTTACTTAGATACAACTGATGCAAAATAGGTAAGAAAATAATTTTTAATCTACTTTAGGAAAAAAACATTAGTTTTTTCAGAAAACCCTTAATGAAACATTTCATCATACATTGAATAGCATTCAAAATCTTATTTGTAAACCTTTTCAAAATTGAGATATTTCTCAAAAATTCTGCATTGAAAATTGACCTATGTCGATTAAAGCTCAAAGTTTAATTATTATCGTTGGTCCTTAGTGTATCTTACATGCAGTAAAGAAGGAAACCGAAGTTTGTCATGATAGATGTATCCGGTTTATTTAAAATTAGACATTAATATCACTTTTTTATTTGTCTAATTAAATTTGTATTAACTCTTGAAGAGTAGAAATTCAAGTAAATGATCTAACACTCTGCAAATAATTTATATTATATTTTATGCATCATTATTAACTGAATAAAATAAACGTATTACAAGCGCAAAAATTTCAATGAGGTTCAAATGCTAACAGGTTCTTGTTTTGAGAAAATGGCGTCAACAAAAATGTTAATAAAGGCTCAAAATATTGCGTAAAATAAAGGCTCAAAATATTGATATTATGGTTATAATAATTACATTTAGTTTGCTTAAGGTGTATTTATATTGCTAAGTCATATTTAACGTAATATTTTATCGTCTGCTTTTATTTCAATAACGGAAAAGAAAATTACTGTCAACTTTAATAATTTATCGTTTGCACTTATTTTAATATTTAATTTAATAATTGATTTTTATGGCAGAATCGTTCGATTTTATTATCATTATTATTTCGCCTTCTATGGAGCGCTTCGGAAATACGCTTGCTTTACGCTAATTATTCATATTGAATCATTCTACTTTTCGAAAACTTAGAGAAAAAATGTTACCAGATGTTAAAAGGAAATTAGCAAAGCTAATTTAAAATTATTATTATTAAATTTTTTTCTTTGGCAATTTGAAATCAAAGCCTTAATTATTGTGAATGCTATAGAATTATAAAATCGATGTTAAATTTGAACTAATTATGGTTACATTAATAATATACCTTCAAATACGATCAAAAGGATAAGACAACATGCATATGCTCTCCAACGGCAATTTCAATAAATTTTTTTATCGGTAATAAGAATCCAAAGTACTTTATTTTAATTTGGTAAGCATTAATAGTTAGAGAAATATCAATATTTTCTTCTTCTGAAACTGCTTATGATTTATTTGCATGAATTTCTTTTATTATTTGATATAATTACTGTTCTGTAATTTTATAAAACACATTTTATGTAAGGTTTACCCAATTTAAATTTGTTCTGATTGTATCATTTTTAATTACAAATAAAAATTACAATTTCAATCTTTTTTAAATAATTTCACAAATCCATCATCAATGTGTACAAAATCGCAGCTTTTTCATCATCATTTAATAAATTTTAACCCTTTAAACGTTAAGCAAAACTTAATAAAAGGAACAATGCTTCTTTGTTTTTAGAAATACTCAGGATATTACCATATTATTTTTTACAAGAGAAAATATACAAAAGATTAGGACATCAAATTTGGTAAACGGTTATCTAAATGCTCTATGAATTATTGATTAATGCACTTTTCGAAGCTATTTGTGATTATCTACAAATAATATAAAATGATATTTTAATATCTGAAACATTTAGATACACTGAATGATTTTTTAATTGAAAATGTGCATAAATTTCTACATCTAAAGTTTACTGGATATACTAAAAAAATGACAATCGACATAATAAATTTGCATTTCGAAAAATGAATTTTTAATAAGATAATAAAAAAAAATTCTTATTTATTCATAAAATTTTAAATAATTATTTATCATTATCATTAATATTTTGCAAATATGAAACAAAACATGTTATAATGAATTTTAATAAATCAAATTAATAGTTTTTTAATGTATTGTTGTTATTAAAATATGAATTTTTATTGAAAATTCCAAAAAAATTAAAATTGCTGAGCACTAAAATAAATCGAAGATTTAAATATAATTATAAAATGTAACATATTTCCACAATTTAAATACAATTTATTCTGAGCAAAATTATTATGTAGTTATTTATTTTTATATATTTTTCTATTAATGTCTACTTTACACTTTTGCCTTCATTATATATATATATATAGGAGAGAGATATATTATATATATACATATATATGTAGCGTAAAAAGGAAACAATACAATATAAGAATTAAATTAAATACAACGAGATTTTGAACCCTTCAGTTTTATAAAATGCTTGCAATTCTTTGAATAATTCATTTACTGCAAGACAAAGATATTACTTGTAGTATAGTTCATTCTCCTAAGTTTAAACACTAGAGATGTGTAGTGCCAATCAAAATTTTGGAAACGAGTCTTGCGTAGTTTAAACATTTAGCGAAACACTATGCTTTTTCAAAAAAGCAAACCTTCGTAAATGTGTCGCTAAATCTATTTATTGCAGAATTCAAAACAAAAGGCTGCATTATATACTTTTTTTTAAAAAGTGCACAGACTTTGCGAAACTAACGGATCGAAAAATGCATGTTTTTCGAATAATTTATTTTTTGCCTTTGTAACAACGATCGGACGAAAAAGGAGTAAATGTATTTTTTTATGTTGTGCGTTGCGACATTCGTGACTGACTGATGTAAATATGTCACAGAGACGAGAGTGAATATTCGTTTCTGTTTCGGTAATCGACAAAATTGCATCGAAGACAGCTGAATTACTGCGTAAAGAGTACAGAAGTAAATATCTTGTAAAAACAAAGATTTCAGCGATATAGGTATTTTTAAGGATGATGGGAAAATTTGGAAGCTGAAAAAAAAAAGTAGAGGGAATCTTTCAAACTGGCATCTGAATTCACTGATTAAATTAATTAGTGCTTAAGGTAACTCAGACATTAAAATGTTTCAAATTTTGAGTTTTTTTTTTTTTTCCAATAAAAGCAGAAGGCCCTCCATTGAGATTTCATAGCTCTACTATTTAATTATGATAATTTGATAAATAAAATACCACAAAATTAAACTTTTAAATTTTAAACATGTGACCACATAATGGAGAAATATATATGTATTTGCGTTTATCTCAAAATGTTTTTTTTTTTTTTTCAGATTCTGGAATACTTTCTTAAAAAGTTTTAAAGCAATAAATCTAGTGGAGTTTATGCAAGATGTATCTAAATGCAAATACACGATTCACAAATGTAAATACAGCTATTGATTATTAATTGCTCATATGTAATTATCTAAGTATATAAATGGGATTTTCTTTACTATAAATGGGGCACATAAATATACAAATGTTTTAATGTTACAATATGACTTCATTACTTTTAATTTTAAACAGAAAGAATTATTTAAACTTATCATAAAATATGCTCTTCTATCCTTATCGAAGGTGTCTTAGCTACCTTAAAACAAGATTATAGCAGGGACTTGAATATGACTTTGGTGCTGAAACGAGGAAAAAAAAGCACAAAATTTAAGAAGGAACATTCCTGTTTTCGAAACAAAAAATGTGCTCACATTGAATGTGTTACTTATGTCTGAAAAAAAAATAGGCATTTTCTTTTTTTGTCAAAGTGTTGTGGCAGGCGTTTGAAATTAGTGGTTTCATTCTACTAGAATACGCATCAAAATTTTTAACGGATATCTCTTAAAGTATGTGGCTACCCAAAAATCATAATTTTCGTGAAAATTTTTGAAAGTTTCTTTATTACTTTTTATATGAGCCCAAATATTTACGATTTCAAAAATGGTTTGCATTACTTTCTAGGGTAGCTGGAAACAAAGTTATAGCCTATATTTTAAACCGGAAGTGGAATTTTTCAAGACCGAAACTAAATCATAGAAATGTAAACAATGCGTTTTAAACAGTTGTTTCTTCATTTTTAAGCAATGTGTATGTACAATATACCTTTTAAACACAGAATTTAGCTTTACTTTATTTATTATAGTTATAGATACATCTGCCAACTATTTATTCACTTAATTTTGATTTATAGATTTCCATTTTCTGGAAAACTGCGATTTTAATTTTTTTGAATACTAAAAATCATATTTCTTAAAAAGTATTTCATATATTCAAATGAAATTTTACCACAACGCTCTGTACATCTCTAGGTATATTGTGAATCTCAAATACAGCTTTTAAGTATATAACTATTTATTTTGGAACAATTTTTATTTTAAAAAAGTGATATACTTTTTTGTAAAACTATATTGTGTTTATAAGCTTTGGTGTAATTCAATAAGTTTAAGAGATAACTGTATTTTTCTGATTCACAACACAGATTTATGTATATTAAACATATTGTTGAAAAAAAAACCTGAAATATATTAATTAGAATTTGTTATATGAATTTTAGAGTAAATGTCAATTTTTACTAAATTTTAGCTAAGTATGGCCAAAATTTGAAATATAAAAAAAGAAAAGTTAATGAAAATGACTTTTGAATTTACCACTTTATAGACCATTGTAATTAAAAACATAAGTGTTTCACAAAATTTCTTTTTTTCTTCTTTTTAAAAAAAAAAAGTGCTGCTATGGTAGGCTCATACCTTATATAAATATTGTCACATTAAAATCAGTTTACTTAAGTTAAAAACAAAACACAATGGTTTCTCGCTTAATAGCTGTACACAATTAATAATAATGAACAATCTTTAAAGATGAATTTGTCATTGGCTGTTTATTTAAATATTTAGAACTTTTATGAATGATAAGTTTTAATGAATATAAAAGTTAATTTTTAGAATGGAAATAATAAGTACTTTATCCCCAGTATGCATGCTTATGTTAATATACGTATTAAAAATCGCCCTTAAAAATAAGCTCTTATATAAAATTGAAGGTATACAAAGAATTGAAAACACACACACAAAATAAGCGCTTAGTTTTATACTTCAAACGTCCTTTGAATCTTTAATTCGATTCCTACAATGAACTATCATATTCATGAAAGCAGAAGTGTTATTGCCTTTCTATAAAATTGTAAAGTTAGAAAACACTAATACTTTAAGACTGATATGAATGATCAATTCAAAATCTCAGGTTTCCGAATATTTTTATGCTTTCTTTATGCACTTTAAGATTATTTTACACATATTAATTTTACCAGATTAAATGTATTCTTGTTTGAAATAAACCAACAAACACTTCCAAAATGTCATAACTTTTTTCAATAACACTATTTCGAAAATTGTTTCCTTCTGAAGATCAGATTTGACTTTATCGTAAGCACCTATAACAAAGTAAAACAAAGACACTGATACATCTATAGCTATGTAGTTGTGTAAGTAAATTAGCTGAAAAATATAACAGAAATTTACATTCAATTTTATGAAAGAAAAAGAACTATTTCTTGCTCTTTCATTTTTAATAAATACATTTCTGATCTAAAATAAACTGATCTGCATGATATTTTGATAAATAATGTTAGAAAGAAACAGCTTCTTGAGCAATGATTACAAATTATAAAGTTCAATAGAAAATGTTACTATGTAATAAGTTCAACAATGTGTAAATTGAGCGCGAAAAACTACCTATTATCATATTGTAGTCTCTTGGATTTGCATATGCTTTAAATTAGTTGTTACACATGCCCCCTTTTCATACGCTCGAGAATTGCAAATTATCCTTCCGTTATGTTATGAGAAAATTGAAAGAAAGCCCAACAGCATGACTTGACCTTATCTCAAGTATAATCAGTAATAGAATATTTAATCCGGAATTTTATGTATTAGAGTTATTTGGTCATGTGAATCTCAGGCTCTGAACAAATAAATTATTATACTCGCTCCCTAAGCCCTTGAGACGAAACTACTTGTACCTCTCTAACATGATAATATGCTAGATATCTTATCAATCAAAACCTTTCAAGAATTCACTGATTTATTTGTGCTTACTTAAAAAAGAGCAAATGTGCTATTTAATCTTTGGCTAGGGCATCGACCGCTTTAACTAATTTTTTTAATTTTATTTTTCATGAAACATAAGCAAATGACATGAAATTAACTAATAAAAGCCCAAGAATCCCAAGAAAAAAGGAAACTATGTAAATAGTTTAAAATTCTTAAGTAAAAGGTTTTACCACGTTTATGAAATCGACGTAAACTTGAAATGCAATATTTATGTTAAAAATATAGCTCTATACTTTTATATCTATAAAAAATTTAACCCAAATATTATAAAGTTTATAAAAAAATCAATTAAAAAACTAAATATTACAATTTTTGTGTATATTTCATCAGTTGTACTCTTATCTAATGTTTCATAATATGAACTTGCTTCACATTTTAATCATATATTGATAAAGGATGGTATATTTATAAAACTTTTATATTCATTATACTATATATATTGTTTATTATTTTAGTTTTACTATAATATCTTTTTAGTTATTATCTCTAAACTGAGCAACTTTGGCATCGTTTTTATACAGACAAATCTAAGCGGGAAAGATTTTTTTATCTATATGTGATCCAAATTCAAAGCAATATCTTATAATCAAGCATTAAATAAATTTTAATAATAAAAAACATTTCTACTTTAAGTGTATACGAAAGTAATGCTTGTAATTAAGAGAAATTTTTCTGATATTAATTATACAGTAGAAAAAAATGCTATAAAGTAATTACTAATCTGTAGCAATGATGTTTTTGGAATTCTTAATTAATATTTCAACTTTTTTTAAAAATCTTTAAATTAATATTCTTTTCATCCTTTTTAAATAATTATTCTTTTTTTTCTACAAGTATTTTTAGTAAAACTCTTCTAACAAAGTACTTCAATAAGCATTTTAGGCCATTTAAAATTTAAAAATATGAAAGAAACATCCAATAAAAATTCATAGAATATATATTACCAAGAAGTTACATGTAAATGATTAGAGCTTTCAACGCTCATATGCAAAATAAGTAGCAATACTTAGAACAAATAAGTACGTTTTAATGATGGAATCTCACACATTAAGTGATTTTTGTTTGAAAAAAGGTTTTAGAACGTCTCGCATATAAAAAATAAATTCATATTAGCATATTTCCGAATTTTCTTGAGGAAGAATTGCAATATATTGTTATATTAAATTATCCTACCATAAAATTGCTCCCCGCATTACATGACACCTGGTCAAAGTCATATAAATAATGAATTATATCCCAGAAGAATGAATAAAATAATATGAAAGATCAAAACAACCGATACACAAATGCCTCAACAGGCAATATTGTGTAGTCCAGTAAGGATAGTAAATAATATACATCTAAGTTCAAGAATTATAATGCGTGGAAAACCAACAAATATCTGTATGTGTGATGCAACATCAAATGCATCATCACGACTGTTTGAAAGACACTCATTCCTTCGTTGTTTCTTTTAATAGTAATGCTCAAATATCTGCATCTGAAATCATACATTGAACAATACAATATGTGAATACTTCAATTATATCTCATTATTAGCTTCAAAGACGATTTGAAAACGAAAAAGTTTCTTACCACGCTATTTAATTTGATAAAGGATGTCATCGTAAATGGAAAAAAAAACTTTAGCTTCACTAGAAAGGACAATAATTACATTGGCCAAGTATGAAAGTGCAAATTTTCTTAGAATAAATCATCTCTGGTAATTATAGTATAGAACAGAAAAACCGAGACTACGACAGATGTATACAAGACTATCACATATCCTTTGAAAGTACACCCGAGAAGCTAATTGAATATTTGTCCAATAATATTCAAAATACATTGTCAACCATACATGACGTTGTTAACTATCATTCTTTCCATCCATAGTTGCCCGGAGATATTTTTTCATTAAGTCTACTCCCAAAAGTTTAGTCACTGGGAATGAGTGAAACCAAAGACCATTTTATAAGATAATAAAGCTACACCACATTAAATTTTTTATACTTCACACATCGTAGAAATTTGGAGATTGAAGTACAATAACAGATTTTCAAGCTATCTTTTTGATGAGGTTCAAGATTATCAGATGCAATAGTTCCATCACCTCATTTGAAGTCGGTTGAGTATTAAATGGCTCCAAGTACATGAGTGAGGAGTAAAGTAAATGATTTATGAAAGTGCATCGTTCATCCTGAATAAACCAGTAGATATTAAGGATCTCTGAAATACAAAATTAAAATGGTTCTAGGTAAGGAAATAAAAATAGCGATGGAATATGGGGGACACTGAAAATGAGATCGGTTCGGGTCTGATTTGTACAATCAGTCCTTAAACTAACATAACCTCTCAGAAATATTACAGATTTGCGATTGTTCCATGGTTGTAAGACTTGGTCTCAAATAAAACATTGCTCTTGTTACATTCCCTCATAGCTAGCATTTCTATTTCTTTCATTCTCTCACAGCTAGCATATTCGATTTTTTTTTTTTTCAAAAAAAGGGTAATTTTTATTTTTCAGCAATTACGTGTATATAGTACATAACTGAACGAGACTGGATTGGCATCCCTTACAGCGGCCCCATTTAATAAACTGAGGTAAAACTGCTAAGGCTTACAAACTGCAATACCCCAGAATGACATCCAGTTTTACTGTATTCCCCCCTATATTATAGAATTTATTGATTCCAAACGGACTACATATGCTAGTATTGAGTCGTGGAATCGAGTCCTAATACCACTAAACACCCGTCCTGTAACAGACTGATGCAAATATGTCAAGGTATAATGTCCAAACTTTGTGAGGTGTAGAAGCCTTGAGAGTGTGGTCTCTCTTAAGTGTTGTTTATTCCCGTCACTTGACCGAAGTTCAAAATTATGAAGCCATGAGCCAATAGTCTTCATGTTCCTTCTAAGTGCGATTGTTAATAAAACAATCAATACATATACTAGTGTCTCTTGTATATCCGTTAATAAAGACGGGTCAACATTAATAACTTTTCCATTTTTCATCGCAATTGGACAAAGTTCATATAATCGTTAATATATCAAAGGGAACTAAACTCTGATATCAATGAATTAATTAATTTAATTAATACAATTATTTAATTTTAAAAAAGTAGTTTTCTCACTGCCGATGCCATGATCTATTTATTTATTTTGCATAATTGATTTCAGAACAAAAATGAAGTTTAAATTTTAAATTTCATACAAAGTTCTACTCAAATATCTTCAAATTTCCGGATATTTTTTGAAAAAGGACTTCTTAATATTAATAAAGTGTCTTAAACGTTTGATCATATAAAATTTTCTACTTGATACTTTTCAAAAATCAATAGATAATCGTATATTCAATCTATAAATTATTATTTTCTAATTTTAAAAATTCAAAATAGTTCAAAAAATAGATATTATTATAAAAATATAAATTATTAAATAAAGTTATGAAAAATAATTGTTTAAACCAATTAAAATTTTAGTTACTTGGATTCTTCATGTCATGAAACCTCAAAATTCAAAGTTTGATCCATTTGCTTCTAGTAGACCTGAAAAATTTCTTAAAAAGGAAGTTACGATTAATCAAACAATCGCCTTTAAGAAGTCAGTACTCGTCTATGAATTTTAATGTATATTAGTTTTATTAGTGATTTAATTAGCAGTTTAATATTAGTTATAGTAGCTAGCCATTTCTGCTAATTTTTAAATTTTAATTATCGTTCCACTTAAGAGGCGTTGCTTAAATGTGGAAAAATATTATGAATAAGCTGTTTTACTCTTCTGAATTAACACCATTAATTGAAGAAAAAGATTGTTTGAAAAATAAAATAATGAAAACATATTAAGTGAAAATAAATTAGGAAAAAACTTTGATAAAATATTACATATTACTGAAAAATATAAAACGTTTTAATCGATTAGTCATTTGTACGAAATAATTTTGTATAAAGGTTGCCCGAATGAAAATTTTGCCTTAAACGGTAGAACTCTGTGCATGCTCCAATAGAGAGCTCTGAGTGTCAGAAAAGTAGGCAGTATCGTCGAGATGTTTCAATTGTCTCTAAGATTGCGTGGAAACAAAATGATCATTAACGTTCAGAGGATGGATACCTCCAAATATAGTCAGCTCTACTTATGACTTGCAATTGATAATCTTGCATTTTTTAACAACCGAAAATTAGAATCCAGTTCAGATTTGACGTCGTGAGGTTTGAGACATCGTCTGCAAAATGTGTTTGGTATACTAGAATGTCTCTTATGTACTTCAGCGTTCCTATGACTCTGTGAATTTGATAAATATACGAACATCAGACCTCGAACAGGTAAAGTTATTGCAGTCATCACCCAATAAGCAATTATTGAAGTGGACTATTTGGTGTGGCAGAACCAATGAAGAGCTTTGCACGAGATAGTGGCAGCGTAATCTATGAAATCTATCTACTTCTCCGTGAAAATTTAATGCAACCAGATGTTGTGACATTATATATAAACAGAAAACAGAAAATGTGAATATTCAACGTTACAAGGGATTATTCTGTTGCATGATATAACACTCTCTTGGGGCTACTGCTTGAAAAGATTTGTAGCAACATTTCGATGGGAAGTTGTCGTACATCTCCCTTGTAGCCCTAAATTCTCACTTTGAGATTACCAGGTCAATGATCCACTCAAAAAGGCCCTAAAAGAGCGGTAAATTTCAAGCAAAAATCTCTGTTGGATCTCTGTTGAAGAATAGTTCTTCAGACAAACCCGGAGGTTCTCCAATTAGGATATTTAGACATATTTTGAGAGGCCAACCCCCCGCTCCACGCATGGTGCTCAACGGATTGGGAGTAGGAAGACTCTCGCATGTACTGAACATTCTTAGCCACATTTAAGGACACATTTACACTCAAGTTGTATCTTGGTACTTCAGAGCTCTTTGGGTGCGTCCAGACATCTAGTCTTACGCTTGTCATCGCTAGGCTTCCCCACTTTCCGGGCTTGTGAACCGGCTGATTACCGTTTATCAGAGTGATCGCCTCGGCGAATCAGACATGGGCTTCTAACTTGCTCTGACCTGTCGCTTCCGGCACCTAGACTTCTTTGCAGTCTTTCTCACTATTGACGGATGCTGGGGCTGTAGTACTTGGGTCCTTTAGAGGCAAGTGATTTTACCTCACCTCGGACCCGTTCCTTCAGGCTTATAGGGCTCTCCCTCAGTCCTTAAGTCTTTTCCAGTTACAGTCTGTACGAATTGTCATAACCGGGTATAGTTTTTCCGCTTTCGATAGTCGTGCCGAAGTACGACTTTCTAGTGTTCGAAGCTCGTGCCTGGGCTCGAGTGGCTTTTTGGAGGGGTTACTCGCCCATTGCCTCCAGTACCTAGACATCTTTGTAGTTTTTTACACCTTAGTGGATACAGTTAGCCTTGGTACTGTGGTTTTAGTCATCTTCTCAGCCTTTTACACCGTAGCGGGACCGTTTCTCACCGAGCAGGGGACTCCCCTCTACTGCATTGTTGTACCAAGGTACGATCTATACGGATTATATATGACCGAGGTCATCTTGTCTATCGTGGTCATTAAATTCCGAATTATTGCTAGATTCTTGGGCCTTAGCAATGAGGCTAACCTATGCTCTTGGTCCAGTTTAGAGGTCACCTCCTTGTTCGTGGACAGCTGCTGAGGTAGTGAAGGACGTCGCCGTCTTCCCCACACTCGCAAGTGCCTTTTTCCACAATTCCGAATCTCTTGAGGTACGTGGGGAATCTGCCATGCCCTGTCACCAGCTTGACAATTCGTTTGTCACTTATTCGCAGATGTAATACCCGGTTGGGCAGGATTTGGTGCTTGAACTTGCCTTTGGCATTTGTTCTGCCCTCTCGAGTTCCATATATTTAGACCAGAGTTACTTAGCATCCACTTCAGCCTTCTTCGTGAAGCAGGCAGTGGAGCCGTAACTTGAGGCAGCTCTGAAGTCCTCTTAGCAGCATCGTCCAACCTTTCACTTCCACTGATTCCTACATGGGCTTTCACCCAATGTAGGATGACTTCTTAATCCGTCTCAATCTTTCGGAGGATATTCTTGATCTCTTGGATCGTTGGGTGCTTGTGGTCTGGATTCCCGAAGGCTTCCAGAACCGACTTAGAGTCGGTGAAGATGTTTACACCGGTGTTGTTGAGAGTCTCAAGCACCATTTGGCTGCTTTCAAAAGAGCAAAGGCCTCCGCCTGGAATACCGTATTAAAGTCTTCCAGACGAAATAACCCCTCCTCTATCTTAGCGCCGTAATATATGGCCACGAGGGCTGCCCCAATTCCTTCATTGAGGCACGATCCGTCCGTGAAGATCTCAAGACCGTCTCCTTCGGGCTCCGACTGAACATGATCTAATTGAAATCTTTGTGACGGATGAATGCTCCAGATGTTAAACTGGGCTTCTACTTGCATATTCCTTTCCCTATCGATCTCAATGATGGGGGACTCCTGACTGTTATGGAGTAGGAATTTCGAATATTCATTATTAGCCGCTATGTCTAAAGGAAATACTCCCGAGATCACTTGCAATGCTACGATGGACGTAGTTTTATATGCTTGGCTCATTGCTATTGGCGGTCTTCTTTGCACCACATTGAGTAATTTCGAGAAAGTTTTCATTCTCAAACATGTCCTCATGCACCATGCCCTTAGGGTATTTAGACAATTGAGGTGCTTGTGTCAATCTGAAACCATCTGTTTATACGCATTATGTTCCTTATGTACTTTTATTATACTTTATTCAGAGAGTGTACTTATCACAATGCTACCATTAAATTTTTAGACAAATCAACAGCAGTCTTCCTTTCATTTGGATGACCCCCATTAATATGAGTAGCTCAGAAACCAATGCGGTAAGTTCATTTTGTGGATATTTTCTGAGTTTTGCAAATTTTATGGAATAAATAATAATCTTTTAAGTTATTAAAGGAATTTTTCGTTGCTTCGTTTCTTTCTAGGTCAGAAAGAAAAGTAGCAACTAATTTTTCGTTGCAACGTTTTTTTTTTATAGCTGCTAAGTATGTTGTAAATAATTCCAGAAACAACAATCTAAATAAGTCCAATTTTTACCAATATTTTTACACAAACTTTTTGAATTAAATACTAAATTATTTCTCCTTTTTCAATATTTATTAATAATACTGATAAACAACAAATTTATATTAACTGTAACTGTTACTTCTGCTATTTAGAATAGTTCAAGATTCAGCCTTGAAAAGAATGTCAATTTTTAGTGAGTTTAAAGTACATGCTTTTTTTCAATTTGAAATATCTAAACTGTGGTTAAAACATAAAAATATTACATTTAAGTATTTGAGAAAATTGTTGAGTTATCAAAAACAATAAATAATTTTTCTTTAATAACTGTAAAAATGCAGACCTTTTAAACTAATAAAAATGGATTTATTGTAATGGTACAACAATATTTTTTTAACGAGGATGATACCATTCAGGTAATTGACATTAAAAAAACAAAATAGGTATGTCAGCAATCTTAAAAAATATAAATCAGCAATTATTGTATATCCTAATAGTAAAACAATTTCAAAAGAAACAAAAAAAAAGGCATGATGAATCTATTAAAGTATTTACCTCCAATAAAACACGATTTTTACCTGAACAACTCGTGGAAATCAAAATTTAGATTTAGATCACTCGGAAGAAGAAGATGTTTGTTAAAGTGAATAAACATAAGACATATGATAACAAATGTTACTGTATTGTTTTTATATAAATTTCTTATCTTTATCAGACGTCAAAAGGTATAAGTCCTAAAGTGTTTGAGATGCTACCATTGTCTCAATAAATACTTACGTTTATATTTACACATCCTATACATATCTTGTTTTATTGCAGAAAAAAGACGAAAGACTTAGAAATGACTTTTAGAACATATACTTTATACACTTTTCTGATCAAATTAATAAACCAAAAATTTTAAGAATTAATGAATTAAAAAACTTTAATTTTTTTGTTTTCTGAATTTGGCTCATTGACTTCTGAGCAATTCATATGTCCCCTAATGAATTTTCCTGAATATTTCTGGAGCTAATAATCAGATTCAAATTAGGAACATAGGCTGATTAAACCTCAATTTTGTAATAAGAAATTTTGTTTCGGTGTAAATTAAATATGCTAGTCAAATTAGTTTACTAAATCATTATCATTTTTCTTTAGTTTCCAATGTACTATATTAACAGTGATATCCTTTTTATCTTGATGCGGTGCGAAATAATTCATGATTAAATTATTCATCATTTATCATTTAAACCTTAAATTTCACGTTACAACTTTGCCTGCCACTGAGATGGATATATAAGATTTTTTTTTTATTTTAAAAAAAATTTAGAAATTGATTTTTTAAAAAAATGTAACTGACGACCTTTATTAGATATTAGTTCCTTAACAAGGTTTTTTTTATTTCGAAAATAAAAAAAAGCTGTTGACATTTAGTTATATTAAAAAGAAAAGAAATCATTCTGCCAGACAGTCGTTACAATATTTCAGGATTAGAATTCTTTTAACACTTAAACTCCCTCAACTTCTTAACTCTCCTCTGCCTATTCGCAGAAAAATTAGTCTCATTTAATATATTATTATATATATTGTTTCCCATCTTATAAACTTAAATACACCACCAAACCTTGGAGTTTCATATTATTCCATCTGCCTCATTTTCCCATGTTAGGTAGGAACGAAAACAAATTCATTTGTAAAGTCTCTGTTTTAGAAATTTAGAAAGGAATATGTATAGAATACAATTAAAAGCTATACAAGGCAGAGTAAAATTCAAACTAATTTTGAATACTTTTGTGTAAAACTGATTCAAAAATTAATCTCTCCGAACTATAGCTTCGAAGGGAAGAACAGCATTTTAAGTAATAAAACTCGGGTAAATGTTGCTTCCTGCCAACGTAATCATCACGTAGCTGTTATGGGCATTTCATTCTTTTCACTTCTTTTTTAATACCATTAAATAAGCAGCATTTTTCTCAATCCCTTTGACAATACCCACTGTTGAATAAAAAAAAATTAACAGCTCGTAAATTTTCGCCCTTATGCAGAAGCTCTCTTGTGATATTAATTTATTTCCACTAATCTCAGATTTTTCTGAAATTTAATTGCTTTTCATTGCTTTAATTTCTAAAACTAGCTAATTAACTGATGTTCTGGAGCATATTAAAATATTTTGTACGACGTTTACAAAGTTTGGATTTTAACTGAATGGTGACAAAACAAATTTATACTGATTCATGGGTAAGTTTTGATTGCCGCCGTGCCGAGTTGTCGTCTCCATTTAGAGTAAAATTATCACTCTTGATGAGACCTGAATTCATCATTATATACAGGAAACCAAGCAACGATCAAAATAAAGGGTTGCTTCCGATGAATCTGTTGCATAAAAGACGGTCTCCTTGGCCGAAAAAGTTATGGCGAACGATTTTTTGGGATGGAAAAGGGGTCATACTCTTGGACTTCAGAAAAAAAAATCAGTGGACAGTGTTATAGTGAATCTCAGCTCATTCTCGTTTTTCATTCCTTATACCCTATTTGGCACTCTTAAGGTGAAAAAATTTTTTACAATGAAAAGGAGGACAGAAAAATTTAAGAAAAAAGTACAGCGTAAGTAAATCAAATATTTTATTAATTCAAACAAAAAAAATACACTAATTATGCTTACATCCCTTTTAATTATTTAATTAAATGAATATTTTTCCATTTAATTAACATTTTTTGTCACTATATAATTTTCTAACAATAACATTTGTGTTACTTCTCAGTACGACGTTGATAAATAATCTCTCACTCACACTATATCAAAAATACATATTTTACATCAATAATCTGTAACACAAATATACAAAATTCTTGTTGCTGCTGGTTGGAAAAAAAATATAATTCAAAATAACGCACACCTCTGTACTGCATCACTTATTTCAGCTTTTAGAACTAATATATTCCAATATTTTTACTGGCATTCTACGATAGAATACATTCAATAAACAAATTGAAATTGGCATTAGTAATTTCATTTTAATATGTGCTAACGGTTTTTTTGTTCTGTTAAGTTCTCGAAAATATAGAATTACTCAAAAAGAATATTAATTAGCTTGAAGTAAGCATACTTCTAAGCCCCGGGCTGCACAGAAGCGATAGCTATCAAGAAAAGAAACTAACTTCTTCAAATTCCTAATATTTTCACAAGAAAAGCATTCTTAAGTACAACAACGTTGCCAATGTTAGCACCAAAAAGAATAAAAACGGACGATTCTGTCATAAAAATCGATTATGAAATTAAATATTAAAATAAGAGCAAACGATACATTATTAAGTTAACAGTAATTTTCTGTTCGGATATAAAAATAAAAGCAGACGGTAAAATATTAAATTAAATATATCTTAGCAATGTAAATATACCTTTAGCAAACTAAAAACGTAATTATTGTATTCATACTGTATTATAATATAGATCTTTTACACTTAAACACCAAGTATTCTTTCTTTTTTTTATGCTCACTCATTTTTGTTGATGTCATTTTCTCAAAACAATAACATATTAGCACATATTGAAAACATTGCAATGCTACTAATTTTCAACACATATCGTCTGCTTCGTACACAAATATTTTGTCATATGAATATCTATTTCAAACAAATATCGCCTGCGTTACACAGAAATAATTAAACATAGGAAAATCAATTCGAAACAAATATAGTCCGCGTCATACATAAATAATAACCCAATGTGGCATATGTTACGAATTATTTTGGAAGGATTTATATATATATATATATATATATATATATATATATATATATATATATAGCACACACACATCTCTCTCTCTCTCTCCCCTCTCTCTCTCCTCCTAAGATTCCAAACTTCATATCCTAAGTCTATTAACAATTATACGAAATGCTTGATAACGCGGGATGTGATGCATAAATAAAAGCGTTTCATTATTTTTCCTTATAAAATTTATTTTCATGAAGTAAAATTTACAATGGAATTCTCTCATGGCATGTCTTAAAAGTAAATCAGAATCAGGTTCTTTTATTTATTTTATAACGGACATTACTTCAATGCAATGTAGTCGTTTAATGATTGTAAACTTCGAAGCTAGCTCACTTTTTTTTGTCAAATGTTATTATATCAGAATGAAAACCACCTAACAACCTTAAGAGAAAAAAACTGGAAAGAAAGAACCGAAGGACAACATTCTAAAATCAAGGCCAAACCCAAGGCTTTCTAGAAGTGTTGCAAGAAATTGAAAAACAAAAGAAAAACTGAATCCTCAGATAAAGCTCAGGTGATAGTCTTCGATAGGAAGAGAATATTTATTTACTTCACATATTATCTGCCTTCAAATAGAATAATCTTTTACAAAAAGCGAAAATAATTTATTTCATTATCTAAAACTGTGTCATCATTGTTTTTAAACAGTGATTTGATTGCGAATCTTCGTTTTATACTTGGGTTTCGTTTCACCTTTATCATTGTGATTGCTTTTTATTCGAAATTATAAAGAGTATCAGATAATGTTGATTCATCGTATAAGAAAAAAAAATCGAACTTTACATTTTACAATACATATATATATATATATATATATATATATATATATATATATATATATATATATATATATATATATATATATATATATATATATATATATATATATATATAATGAAAAACAAAATCAAAACATAAATGTATAGATAATATGCATAATTTTACAGCTATAATTTACAATATTAGATGGCGAATATTTTGAATTTGTAACTTCTGTCAAAAGATTCTTTATAATTGGTGTGTGATTTTTCTTTCATAGACTGCTTCCTTGAAAACTAATTAAAATTATTAACAGATTTTTGCATCGGGTTTATAATTTTTTTACATTTATAACGGAACAAAAATGCTGGATTTAAAAACATTAAATTTATTTTGCAATTTTTAAATTACCTGACCAATTAGCATGCTGGTTTTTTTTTTCGAAGAATTCAATATCACACAGTAAGAGTAGTAAGATATTTAAAGAAGGGAGGAATTATGTGTATCTAATTGATAAAGTTATATAGGATATTGAATAACTCGACTGACACAGCTACGGAGAAGTACGTATGCGATCAACTCCAGCGACCGACAGCTGTTTAGCATGAAGTCTTTCCTTTCGAATGCAGTGTCTCTAGCTTCTGTAAGTAAATCCGTATAGCCATAGCTTTCTTTCGCATTAAAATTGTTGTTGTTGTTAATTGTTGTTTCGCCGGAAAAATGATGCGTGAGCAACTAATTTTTGTGAGATTTCACATGAGACTTGGGAAAAACCATTACCGAAACATAATTTATTGAAACAAATGTATGGCAGTAAATGTTTACTACGTGCTCGTGTATTTCTGTGGTTAAGTTTTTTCTAGACTGCCGGAAAGACGTAGAAAATTTTTCACGCCCGGGTGGACATTCCACGTCAAAAATGGATGACAATATAGAAAAAAAACGGTAATCTGGTTCGATCTAATCGTCGGTTAAGTATTCGTTAGATTACTAAGACTGTAAGAATTGGCAGAGTCCGAACGACAAATTTTACATAATAATTTTAACATGTAAAAAGTGTGTGTCTAAAATTCTGGATTTTGAACATTAAGAAGCTCGTAAAAATGTTTGCAATGACGCTTTGAATGCCTCTGAAAATGACCCAAACTTATTGGAAAGGATAATAACTTGTGACGAATCGTAGTTTTTTACTTATGATCCTGAAATGAAACGCCAATCCCTGCACTGGAGGAACCCATCTTCATCGAGAGCCAAAAACTCTCGAATGAGCAAATCAAAATTCAAGGCAATTATGATTGGGTATTTTTTTTCGATATTTATGAGATGTTGTACCTTCAATGGGTTTCTGAAGGTTCAACTATTAATCAACCTAACTGCCTTCCCGTACTTGCTGAACTCCGGAAAAGAATAAGGAAAATACGGGTCGAAATGTGGCGGGACAAGTTATTCTGCATTGTCTATCAAGAGGTTTCTAGCTAAGTGTTTGGTGTTCATTTCAGTGTTAGGCCATCCATTTTATTCGCCGGATATTGTGCCAAATGACTTCTATCTGTTCCCTAAGATGAAATCTGCATAAAAAGGAGCAAGATTTTGAGTCCCTTGAAGCTGGGAAAGAGAAAGGTGCACGCGTCCTAGAGGAGCTGATAGAAGATTTCCAGCACTGTTTCGATCTATGGAATATTCGCATGGAGCGTTGTAGGGATAGAGGAGGGGTGTATATTGAAGGTGATAATAAGTAAATATGAATGATAAAAGGCTTTACAGCATCAGTCGCGTTATTCAATAGCCACATCTTGTACATTAAGAAATAAAGGTAGTTAAAAAAAATTTATTTTCATAATGGTTATTATTAAAACGTGTCATGGGCACATATGTGCAATTTTCAATATTCTTTATTGAGACCAAATCATAATTTCTTTATAAATTCAAAAATTAAAGATAAAGTGGCTCAAAAAAGTATTGGGGCAAGGAAGACTTTCAAACATTTTTTGAAAGAAAAATCTACTGCTTAATTTTAATCAGTTGTTTTTCTAAAATGTCATATCTATTAACTAAATAAAATTTTAAAAGGCACACATTTAATTTAAAATATTGTTTAATAATCCTAAAATTATACACCTATCGTATACTAATTGAAAGTAGTAGTCAAAAATGTATTAGGGCATCGTTGAAACAAATGCTATAAATAGCCAATTATGATAGATTAACAGCGCAAAAAGATTTCATCATATGAAGTTTGATTTGAAGTTCAAAGTTTGGTGTTTAAGAATCACAATTTTTTTTTTCTAACAAGGGTCGAAAAACTTCTGAAACTTTTTTTTGTTGACTGAAAAAAACTTGCAATTCATCATTGGAAATATGAAAAACTTCGAGGGAAATAAGTGAAATATTAAATATAAGTTAATGTATACGGTTTATAACATTATTTCGAAATACAAGAAAACAAATTGAATTGAAATAAGCCACGTGCAGAACGTACGAGGCATTACAGTGAAAGTGAGGAACGGTAGATCGTCAGGAATATTACTTACAGTCCTAAATCCAATGCAATAAAATTAACATTGGAAGTGCTTCAGAGGTTTAACAAGTCTGAAATGCAAAAACTATCAGAAACATTTTAAGAAAATATAATTTTCATGGGAGAGCAGCTAGGAAAAAAAAAACATCCGTTAATGAAACAAATTGGAAGGCTGGACTACAATTCGTCAAAACCTAAAACCAAAAGTCTAGAGAGAAGACCTCTATAATATAGCTTTAATGTTCTAAAAAGTAATTAATTGTAATTTTAATGTATTTCGTTGAACTCTTCGTTTTTCATCTCTGTGGAAAATTTACGCACATAAGTATGTCATATAAATAAGTATTCATACAACATATTTTTATAAGAAAAGCTTACTTATACCAATCAACTCATTCTTTTGAAAAACATTGGTTTTTCACTTTGGGATAATAAGCTATTTTGAAGTTGCATTTTCAATAATGAATGCATCAAAGTTTCGAATTTGTTTGTGCGAAGAGGAATTGTAACGTTTTAATTTTACTAGAAATAATCGAGATAGAAACTTAATTTTTATTTATAATTCTTAAAATTTCTCTCTACATAGTCACTATCCATAGTTATACATTTCTCTCAATATCTCTTGGCTTTTTGAAAGCCGTCATTGTATAATTTAGCAAACTATGGCAAAAACCATAGATTCACCTCTTGAAAGACATAATTTTTGTTGCCAAATCTCGGACCCCTTAATTGCTTTTTCAGTTCTGGGAATAAAAAAAAAAGTCGTTTGGGGGCGAGATCGGGATAATAGGTCAGATGTGATAAAATTTTAAAGCCACATATCTTTGATTCTTCGGCTACACCTTTAGATGAGTGAGCAGGAGCATTATCAGCTAGAAAATTTATGCCTTTGAGGATAATACTGCACCGTTTCTTGACCAGAGCATCTCGCAGTTTGTTCAGCAGTATGTAGTAATAGGCACCAGTGATGATCTAACCCATATCAAGGTGATCTGTTAAGATAAGTTCGCGATAGTCCCAAAATAAACATTCCCTGCCAACTTCTACACCTTAGCCTTCTAAAGGGGAGGTGCCACTTCCAGCTCATCTTTTTGGCCTCTGGACTTATCGATGGATCCAAGATTCATCTGTAGTTACCAGGCGACCAAACAATCCTCTTCATCTTGCTCCAAAAGATTCAACATCTCCCTTGACAGGTCGAGCCGTGTTTGCATCTGGAAAGAAATCGGTAATTGTAGAACCCGGCGTGCTGACACATTTTTGACATGTGCAGAAAGGTAACCCCAGAACAATTCGAAAGTCCCAAGATTTAATCCCAGACAAGTAACAACAAATCTTATTTCCAATTAAAATGGTTCTTTCAGCGTTGATTATGTCTTTATAATGTAGTTTTGCTTTGAAACATTAACAATTTATTGATATATTACCATAAATAATACCCAGAAAAAGTAAGTTTCGCTCTATTTTGAACATTTCTTTATGATCTTATAAAAAATAAACACGAGCTTTTGCGATAAAAGTTACAAGCGTTTTTAAAGCAAACCTGGTTTCTTCAAATTCCTGTAACAAATATGCAATAACCTACATATTTGTTACCGGCGTTGATTCAGAGAGTTGTGGGTGTGAGTCCTGATTCTACGAAAGAGAAGATAAATATAGAGGGGCTGGTACGCTCTGAATTTGTTAGGCCTCAAAGACATCACGTTGAGAGGGTGTGAAATTTTGGACAGTGATTTATAAGTTCAGGTGTCGTCCTCGTCACTTGACCATGATTGAAAATACGAGGTCTGACATCAATATCCCTCGTGTTGCTTCTTGGTGCATACGCTAATAAGCAACCAATTTAAATGAATTCAATACACATTTTTTACTTCTACTTGTTCGGTGGTACTATTCTTCCTCTAGATATTATAAGAAAAACTCTAGAAATTTGTTGTTTCGAAAAGTGCAATAAAAATATTAAATGTATAAGTAAATCTTCTTTTATATCTTACTAATACTCAGAGAACTACTTAGAAAATTACACCTGGTACTTAAAAGTTTAGTGAAAAATACAAGTATTATTTACGATTGACAAGATTAAGTAATTGTGCTCTTTCAAGAAACGAAATAATTTTTTATTAGAAAAACATAACTTTAATCCCCCCCCCCATTGCTTACCCGACGGGAATAGTTGATGTGGAAAGCTTACTTTCTTTTACTTATAAATAAAATCGGCTTTTTGAGACCTGTTAGAACAAAAGCGTAAATATTTTCTGTTGCAGTCTATTTTTTTGTGAGTGAGAGAATAAGTGACTAATGATAAATTTAATTTTCTTCTTTGTTTTATGTCCATGTCAATATTTGACATTAAAGCTAGTTGAATCAACATTGGATTCTTAGCTAGTAAAAATTTCTTTGCTATCGTTATGCAGTCATGGTAAGTGATATACTTATTTATAACATTAATAAACACTAAAAGAGATAAAATACTAAAAAAGAGCAAACAAAAAATCTTTTTTAAATCTTACTATTGAAGTTAAAGTTGCTTTCTGCGAGCACCAAGGCAATTTGCAGCCTTCAAGTCCGTGTTTTGAATATGTGATTAACAGTGACTGTAAATGAAAAATTTTCATACTAGACAAAATCCGAAATCTATAGAAAACCATTGTAATTGAATGTTGTAAAACTGAAAGTGAAACTTGATTTCTTCTAAGTGATTTGCTCAATGGAAGGTAAGTTATTAAACAAGTCGCCAATATTTGCACATGGACAACAGATTAAATAAAGTTAACTTTTGGAAACGTTGATGAGTTTTGACTCGTCCGTTAAATCTTTCTATGGTGGACGACAGACTTTTATAGGTAAAGGTAGGAAAAGAATGGCTCATTTTATGAAAAAAAAAAAAAAAAACTTTTTTTGAAACTTAAAGGGTATGTGTGTGTGCTGTGTGTGTAGTAAATAACTTTTTTAAAAAAATAAAGAAATAATCAGAACTTAAATTAATAAAAAAAAATTTTAAAGATCAAATATTTAATTAAAACATTATTATAAGTGCAAAAGAAAAGAAACTTTAATTTACAAAAAGACCTACCAAAATATTTATCAGGTAGATCAAAATTAAAAACTTGAGCAAAACGATTGTAAAATTATCGAATAATCATAAGTTCTAACATCTACAAAATAATTAAAAACACAACCCTTTTAGAAAAAAATTTTTAAGATAGTAACTTAAGAAATTAAAATAATTACAAAAGTCAAGAATAAACAGTAAGATAAATGAAGCCAAGAAAGCAAATATAACAAACATAATTGAATAATGTAACTTCTAACCATGTAAAAAAGTATAAAAAAGTAAAAAGGGGGGGGGGGAATATAGGGATCATAACATATTAAAAATACTGAGACTGCCTTAAGACAGTTTTTGCGGTTTATTCTACATAGAATTACTGGCCAAACATTCTTCATCAACAATATGTTATATCAGACGATTAAAAAACTAAATCAGAATGATTAAAAACTCAAAAATCCAGAAGGAAAAGAAATATTTAAGAAAAATACTCAAATAAAGCTAGAAGATAGATATATATCATAATAGATATATATCATAATAGATATATATAATAATAGATATATATCATAAAGAAAATATAAAGCTATATCATTAACAAAATATAAAGATATATATCATAAATAAAAATTTAAAGTATGTAAGAATCCAGGAAAGATTAAAAAAAAAGATTAATATATAAAAACTTACTAAAATTCGCAATTAACTCTAAATAAAGCATCTAAAACAAATATATATAAGATAGCCCCCACATTCTCAAATGAAAAGGAAGAGAATGGCCGAACCATCCATCAGAACAATAGTAAACGCTAAATGATATCTCTCCCCGTGTGTGTGT
>BMAW01058411.1:0-14171 GCA_019974015.1 Nephila pilipes | reverse complement strand
CCCAATAGACCCCCATTCGACCCCTTGGGTCAGATAGACCCCCTACTGTTGTTAAATAGACCCCTAGGGGTCTATATAGACCACTTTGGCGACCCCTGTATTAAATTAATACACAGTACTCCGTCCGTCTAAAGAACTATGAGGAACTGGTCAGCATAATCAAATGAGATAATTTTACCGATTTAATAAAGGCACATTATCTTCTCACAAACATGACATAAGAAAATAAAAGAAACTATTCGTCCAACTATTCGAACTATTTGTCGAAGTGAAGGCTAGCGCAGGGCCGCTTCTTTTAAAAGGATTGCATTTATTAGTTAACTTTGCATTTCAGAAAAGGCATTGAGTGTACCATAAAAATCATTAATTATAAATTAAATAAAATAGTAGTAATCAAATACAATTAATTTTCTTATGTTTATTTCATATAGTTTATAACTGCAGGCGTATTTAATTTTAGAATCAGTTTAATGAGACAAAGGTACCCTATCATACTTTTCTATATATATTTTTTTTAAATCTGGAGTGAAATTACTTGTTGAGACTCTCAACATAGTCTGAAAGTTAATGTCTATTTATAATAATAATATTTATTTATTTTAAATCAGGGGTGGGTAGATAACGGCCCACTCAGAGTTTTTTTATGGCTCGCCAAGACATTCAGAAAAATAATACTCTTGTTGATCTTCAAGTAAAAAATATTTTTATCACAAATATATGTAGACCCAAGTATAGTGAATATTTTCTCATCAAATGTTTTCGTGAATGGAAGTTTTTCTACAGACAAAAATTCGTAAAAGTCAACTAATATCACAGCATTAAGGCTCCCGTCGACACTCCTCCACGAATTTCCCTGCCTATTGTTAATTCTATGGAGTTACGTACTTAAAGTCTCACATCTAGAATATTTATTTTAACTGCATGGAATAAAGTGCATTTTAAAGAGCATTAAAAAATGAAGGTTTCTGTGGAGTTACTTTTTTTTCTAATTTTTGCAAGTATTTTTAAATTTTTATTAAAGTTCTGAAAACTTGCATCCGACGCACTAAATTGATGATAAAAATGCTTTGAATAATCGGACAAAAAAAGTAATTCCACAGAACCTTCCTTTTTTATGCTCTTTCAAATGCATATTTTTTTAAAAAAATTAATTTATTTCGCTGCTTGTAATTTATTGAGACAGCAAAGTAAACAAGGAAAGAGGGGAAAGCAAAATTAAAAGTCCCGCCTTAGTGCGCAAGGATACATGGTAAAGACACGTTGTCGAAAGTGATCCTTTGGGGTAAAGTCGGCCGATTTCTAGGAATTTTGTAATTGGTGATCTGAGAATTCCTCCTTTGAAGCTTTATTTACAGTTGCGTAATATTCGTTGAAAGTTTGTCTAGTTTACTATATAGATATCTATGCGGTATTTTACAGTGTTTAAAAAGTAAGCTTCATACACGATTTCTTTAAAAAAAAAGAAGTAATCCTTCGTTTTTTAGGCTATTTTCACTGAGTATTTAAAAAAAAATACACTATCCAAATTATTTTATTAATTTTGAAAATGAACAATAAATATTTTAGATACATTTTGAATATACCAGTAGATATATTGTAAATCTGTTGCGCAACATTCTTTGTTTGTACCTCCAGAATTGAAATTCACGTGTTTTTCTACCAGCATTTGGTTATTTGTGCATTAGAACATTTGCTATTATAAGACTTGTGTTGCAGAAATTTATTACAATTATTAAATAATATGAATAGTCATCAAAGCAGCAAGACAAGATTATATTCTTCAGCATATCGAAGAAAGAATAAAGGACAATAAATAATAAAGAGTAAATCATGAAGGAAGGCTCTGAAGGCTTTAGAAAATTCAATGGGTTTGATAGTTCGCCCTTGTGGACTGTTCATACATCCAAATCTAAAGTACTTAGCAGCCACTCCAGATGGTTTAATTGATGATAATGGAATTGTTGAGGTAAAATGCCCGGCCTCTTGCCAAAACATATCTCCCGAAGAAGCAATAACCACACAAAAAATTCTCTTCTGGAAATTCGATAGATTTAGAAACCTGATTAAAAATAAAAATCACCATTATTTTTATCAAATTCAGGGGCAACTGCAAATTGCAGAAAAAAATATTGCCTTTTTGTAAGGTGCTCAAAAAAAGGACATAAAATAGAAAAAATATTTAAAGAAAATGATTTTTGGGATAATATGACAAAAAAATTGGAACTCTTTCATTTCAATTGTCTATTACCCGAACTTGTTGATCCACAATACCCATGCGTAACCCAGCTGCGATTCTGGAAGCACTGGAAAAGAGAAAAAAAATACGTAAATACAAATTTTTAGCCATTTTGTATCCCTGAAATTATATCAGTAATACTGTTAAAGCGATATTCAATTAACATGTGATATTATATTGTAAGTCGAAAGCCTGAACGAAGATTTTGAAGGAATTATTATTATTTTTTTTATTATCATTTACATGTTTGGAATTTCATAATCATATTGCTATGGGGAAATATTATTTCAATGTGTTTGTTTTGCATGTGTATTTTTATTATTATTGTGCATCACTGTTTATATTATATTTCAAACCCAAAAGTAACTATTTTATTTCAGTTGACACAATTGTATATACTTATTCAAGAGATTACCAACAAAACATTTTAACTATATTTAAGTAGAAAGATTGCTTGACCATTTATTACTATTTTTTCAAAACTCCTTTGTAGGAATCAGATTAAAAAATATCGAATTTTTATGATTAAATGAAGAATATAGAGAAAAAAAATTATTCTGGTTCTCAGATATGTGAACAATTTTACATGAATAATACATTTTGAAAGAACGGAAACATTATTTTACTACATTGAAGTAGCGTATGGAGTAGCCGAATGGTTATGCTCCCAAACTTTTGGCTAGCGATGTTTTAGTCGAGCCGAGTGTTCGAGTCCTATTTTCCTAGAACCCCCTACATGTTTCAAATTTAAAAACAATAAATAGCTCTCATGTTTCTTCCAATTGCGACGCTAATAAATAGTCAATCCTTACAAATTTTGTTTTCAGAATGCGACCTCGAATTAGCTTCCCCCCCCCCAACTTTAGTCTAATAACTAATGCAGAAAGAAAATTATTAAATAGATATTATATGAATAAAGCCGTGCTAATTAATATTATCCACCCAAAGGGCTATTGTTTTCTATACCCTGTAAATGTAGTACCTGACCACTTTTCAAAAATTAACTTGTTTTTGCGTACGTATTTTATGTCTGCTTTCGCCAGTAACGAACTTAATTTTCAAAAATATGTCATAATAAATTTCTCCTGAATTTTTTATTGTATTGAAATAAAATATATGCAATATACATTTGATGCCTGCTTTCACCTCTAATGAACTAAATTTTCAAAAATATATCGTCATAAATTTCGCCCAATTTTTTTTTTATTGGATTGATGGGAAACAAATATAAAAATTAAGTATTTTATTTACTTATCTATTTATGTATTAACTTAAAAATCATATGTAAATTGGAATTAAGGTATGATTGAAAATAAATAACATTATTCAGAATCTTAAAAGAAAAAAAAGACTGCCTCACAGCCTGGGGGGGGGGGGGCAAAGTCTCTTGATTGAGATAAATTTATAATTCAAGGTTGATTTTATTATTTTTTTGAATATAAATGTAGATTAAGATTATATGAAGTATTTTAGAATATAGCTTTCCTATAAAGTTCGTAAAATTAGTTACCATATTTTGTCTTATTTTTTTTCTATTAAATAGTCTTACATTTTTAGAAAAATATGATTTATTAAAGCTTAAATTTTGTTATTTATTTATTTTCATAAATGACGTACTAGAGTAACATGTACTTTTCAGTGACTGGCTTCAGAAAAATTAACCAAGGTTTGATAAAGGTAACGACACCTAAAACTGTACGTTCATTGTCCCACTTCTATAGTTTCTTTGCCTTTGATTTGGGAATAAAATATAAATTTTGTGTTTTTTAATACAAATATTTGACATGCATACTATTTATTCTTTTGTTGGTACATTCTGTGTTTTATAAGCTTTTATCGTGAGTGTTTGATGCATACATGTGATGTTAATGATACTGTAACGTGATTAACTTTACAAACTAAGATTATCATTACCTTAAATTTTTGTAAGCCTTTGTTATAGATTAGAGGTCTTCAACCTGGGTTCCGCGGAACCTAAGGTTCCTTGGAACTTTGACAGGGGCTCCGTAAGTGATCGTTATTTTCTTAATCAAAGCGCCAAAATTTAGTAAAATTTTAATTTTTATACAAGCTTGAATTCTAAAATGCAGTTTGCTTATAAAAAATAAGTATAAATAAATATTTTTTGGATAAAACAAAATCTTAAATTTCATAAAAGTCACGTGCTTCAAATACACTAATCGAGACACATTAGGTCACATATTAGTCTCCATTCTTTGGCTCAGTCGGTATATCTCAAATTGATATATTGACCGGCACTCAATTGAAATTGAAATTTAGTCAAGTTTATATTATGCATTTTTGGATTTACAATCGAGAAGAATACCCTGAAATTGTCAAAAAAGTTGTGAAACATTTAATGTCATTTGTTTCGACCTATGTATGAGAAAACGTTTTCTCTTTGCATGCTGCGACAAAACAAAATGCAGAAACAGATTGCTGAACAGGACATTAGGTTGCAAGTTTTATCAATTATTCTAGATGTTAAAATACTTTGAAATAAAAATAATCAAAGCAGAGTCATTAAAAATTTTCTTTTTTATGAATTTGTTTTAATTTAAAATATTGTTGTTTTTATTTATTGATAGAATACATTTTAGAAAAACAAAAAAAAAAAACGCCATTATCTATCTTTCCCTTCATTATCTTATTAAGAAGTTTATGTAGTGATGAGGAAAAAAAGATGCAGTAATAATTTTGTTAATTTGAGTAGGATAAAGCTTTGATATCCTATTTTTTCAGCACTTTGATCAAGATGTTTCTTCAAGAAAACGGTAAGCTAACAAAGGGTTCCCAAAGTGTAAAAAATTGAATACCCCTGTTATAGATAGTTGTTTCATTAAAAACAAAAATTGAGTTAAGGTAATGATTTTAAAACTTTTGTTTTTTCTATATGAGAGTAATCCAAATAAAATCTTGTAAAAAAGTAAATAAAAAGTATATATATATACTGAAAATTTATGAAAGAATAATTTAAAATATTTAAAAAGACACAAATCCCCACATTATGAAAGAATAATTTAAAATATTTAAAAGACACAAATTATATATATATATATATATATATATATATATATATATATATATAAATTTTTTTAGTTTTTATTAATTTCGCTCTAAAAGCATCACGAGAGCTATATAAATATAAAATATATATATATTACAATTTGTGTCTTTTAGTTGTAAAAATCAAACTCTTAATAAAAGCAAATGCCTTAATATAAAATTTCTTTCCTATTGGGGCAATTAGAATAGGATACAATATTATCCACAAAATTCTAATAATTATTTCAGTTAATGCAACGACATACTGATAATTCAGCAACCTCATACAGCAATTTGTTCTGACCAGGTATCAGCTTTTTAGTCATCCAAGGGGCAATTGTTTTAGTTGGGTCAATTTTGGCGAACTAGATCACTTTTAGTGTTCGAAATCACTTTCCAATTTTTAATCGTTTGCTTCAATTTTAATTACATTTAGCTTAAATATATTCAAGTTAATAGTTTGTCATTTCCTTTAATTTTAATTGCATGTAGCTGATATAATATTCAATTTAATAATTTATCGTTTGCTTTGATTTTAATTATACTTAGCTTAAATAAAATCAATTTAATAATTTACTAGTTCCTTTAATTTTAATATCGCAAAAGTTTACTATTGTCCAATTCTCGATATTTCATCGCTTACTTTAATTCTAATATTTAATTGAGTAATTTAATAATAATTAATCCCAGTTGGGTTCCATCACAAGCAAGTTAATGTCAAACAACTTCATTGCTTGATGAATATCAATACGAAGTTTGTAATGTAAACAAATCACCGGTGAAATATGCCTAGATATCTAAAAAGCCATTAACCGCCTCTGACACGTTGGACTGATTGATAAGCTCATAAAACTTAAATTCCCTTCCTATTTAATTCCCATAATTGGTAACTTTTTCAAAAATAGAATTTTTGACGTGAAAGTAGTAGACGAATTTTTTTTTTATCTTACATCTATCCAAGAAGATAGGTTTCGACCTCGTTACTTGACCTAAGCTCAAAATCAAGTACTCCGTAGATAATAAACCTCGTGTTATTGCTAAGTTCAATGTTAATAAAATCAGTGTTTCAATTAAATATTATAAAGTTAGACGTAATTTGTAATTTTTTAACCAATTAGGAAACTGACTCACCCTGTATCTTATTACTGTTAACACTACCAAAATTGAAACAATATTCATCAAGAAAGGTTCTACATCCCTTTTCCTTCTCGTTAACTAAAACAATTTAATCATAGAAAATTAATTAATGTCGGTCATTTGGGGACTGAGGTAGATGCTATGCACCTGGGCACCTTGATAAAGAAGGCCCCATTATGATCAAGAACTTAAATATTATACTCTTGCACATGAAAACTTGACAATATTCCTGTCGTTGTCAGTATGACGAAAATTACATTTTATCGTAAACATTGTTAACGTAGATCTCTGAATTTCGACAAGCTTCAAACTAATTCTTGGGAGGGAGTGGTTTGTTTTTGATATTTGATTCGGGGAGCTCGCGAGAATCCCCACCTAAACTATTTTTCAATAAAAAATCCCTATACAATATAGCCTGCTTTAAGAAATGAAAACAGGACATATTACTTGTGTTTTTCTCTTGGTGTTTTGAAGTGTTACTATTTAGTAATTGTGAAGTTCGTAACCACTCCCGAAATCTTAAGATAATTAGGATAAGACAGATATATCTTAAATGGAAATTTTTAAATGTCTTCTGTCAAGTCCTTTGAAAAGGTCACGGGTGGATTAGAAAGTAGTTGGCCCAGCAGAGAAATTAATGGCAGGAGATGAAGTATAAATTAAATTACAAATAGTTTTTTTTTTTATAATTGATTTTATAAAATGTTTAATAGTGTCACATCTAACCATGTCCATGCCAAGGAAATATCTCTTTGGATGTCAAAAAAGAAAATTAGCAGAAAAGAAAATAGAATAAAAACTAAATTTCAAGAAGTCACAAGTAGATCTGTTTTCTTGGCTACGAAGTAATTTTATCCGTAAAATTTCTTCTACTTCAAAAGTTACTATTCAAACTTCAACTAGAGAAGAAAATTTCGCACAAACTACACAATCTTGCAATGAAAATGTAGAAACTGTGAAATTCGTTGAATCACCGTATGTTTATACAAATATGATCGTATCAGAAAATAATGACTAAAATGACAATAAATATGATCAAGTGAATATAAGTGATCCAATTTTATGGCCAAGTATTATAATTGATAAATTTAGAATGTTTTGTGTTAAAACCGGACATGTACAATACAAAGGTGATTTTGCTAAGAATGCTAAGGGTAGATCATTTTCCACTATGTACTATTTTTTAAAAAATGCAAATGGGGAAACCTAGGCCCGCAGCAGGTTAATTTGTTCAGAAACGCAAGACTCGGTATTTTTTTTTTTTTTTTTTGTTATTTACTAAAAATAACAAAAATACTATTATATTCCAAAGAAGAGGAAACTAACAATCTACACAATTTATAGGTGGCTATAGTAACTCAAGAAAGCTGTCTACTGTAATTCAAGATCATGAGCGATCTATTTGTCACTTTAAGTCGTTTATTGCTTGAAAAGAGCTACTAAAACGACTAAATTTACGTTCGACTATATATACAAGAAATATAGTTAGTATAAATAAGGAAATGAGACCACTTAAATTACTATTTCAAAGAATTATAGGTGCTATTAAAGATTATATTCCGAAATAGCAGAAGATGAAGTTATAGAAAATCCAGTAGAGGAATTTAAATGTTATTTTTTAACACTGTAATCAGGGACGTCTTAAGGCATGGGCCAACTGGGCCCTGGCCCAGGGCCTCGCCTTGTTCTCCCTCGGACGTCTCAATAAGATCATGATCAAAATAATTTTAATCGTCAAATGTTATTCCCGGACATTACTTGTTGCAAATAGTTACTTCTATATTAAATATATCTATTTACAACGCTTGCTGAGAATCAGGAAAAATATTAATTTTATTTCTAAAGAGAGAGATATCCAAATTATATTGATAAAAATGCTGCTGTGGAATGGACAGTCACAGACACTCCTTCCAACGACCTTTTATTTATTTGTACTCATGAGTTAAGGATCATTCATGAATACAAGAGATACACTTAAACCCCCAGCACAAGTGACACAAACACATTCCCTATTTTATGACAGGCGGCAGGGCTCAAAAAAAGAGGGTTGAAATGACCCTGAAGAAAATCACACTTTTTCGAAGAAACAAGTAGCCTACGGTTTGGTCTGAATCAGCCTGAGGTGTGGAATTGCTGAAACAGTGGCCTGAATCATCAATTCTTTCCTTTAAATTTAATTTGTTTGCAACAGCAAAAGGTAATTATGTTTTCATTTTTGAATTGTATTTCTTTGAGATTTAAGATAATACACAAATTTTTATATGGCATTAAGAAAAGTAAAATAATATGTAATTGTATTTGCTTTTTTTACAGAGAAAGTTATAAATATAATATCCAGTCTTGAAAAATTCTGTTCTTTTTTTTTTGTAAATTTTCTCTCTCTCCCATGTGAACAACATGAAATAATCTCTTAATGGTTTATAAAATCATATATAAATATTTCAATGGACTCTTTAGAATATTTTTATATTGTTTAATATGCATATAAGTGCGCTTTCCTCCGTTTTGAATGCATTATGATCTTCTGAAGAATTTTCGATGTGTATTGTAATTCAGAGAAATATTTTTTAAATTTCTTCTAAATTTGGAAAGTGTTATTTTACTCGTTTAAAAATTCAAATGACTATCCTTTTCTATTATTATTGAATCCTAAATAAAAAAAAAGACATCTATAAAACGAATATATTACATTACTACAAATTGTGGTAATGTAATATAAATGTAGAAAAACAATCATATAACAGGAATCCTAGAGTACGATTTGATTATTAGATAAATAAATGCCTGTACAATAATTACTTGTTTTAAGATTATACATCAAAAATGGAGAAATTCTCGTCCAACACAATACAAAATAAGAGATTTTTAGTGCATTAGACTCCTCCCTAGAAATTTTCTATTTGCGTGTGTATGTTTAATCGGATTTTCCTGCAGAAAATTGAAATTTTTTATATATACTTTAATTTTAACTCTTATACTTTAAAACTTATAATGTATTCATACTTTATCATTTATTAATACTTTATTACTTACTGATACTTTATCACATATTAGTATAAAATGCTTTTAATGAAAATTACTTACATGAATACAGTTCTCCTAATTAATAATTTATGTAATAATGTTCTTTAATTTTTGGAATCTATGATTTCCTTTTTATTATAATTCTTGCACATTTGAGAAAAGAGGAAAAAGGAAACATGCTACTCCTTCTTTATGCGTAAGGATACAGGACCCCCCACCCCCTTGTCTCATTGATGAAATGTGATTTATGACTCGTTCCGTGGATTTCGTACCAGAAATGTAGTTTTCTCAGAATTCGTAACGTGTTTGAGACTCTACAATCACGTCGTTCTTTAGCATGCTGGAAACTGCATTTGAAAATTACTACAAATACGTTTTCTGAAATAAGCTATCTTCTGATTTGTATTCTATCATGCTAAAATTATTTATTAGTTTTCTTTATTTTGTATTATTTCTTGATTTGTTTTAACTGCCTCTTCATAATTATATAACTGAGGGAAAAAATTGTTATTTAAACCTGTTTGTGCGTCTAGGGGGGGGGGAGGCTTTTTTGTGCATTTTAACTTATTGAGTACATTTTTTTTTTAATATAGCAAAATAAAAATCCTTATTTCTATCAACTTTCAATTAATTGTATATATTTATGAAATATAATTTATAAAATTATTAATAATATTTACACGAAAAGGTTTCGAGAATATAGAACAAGCATGTATTTTTTGATGCGTTTCTGTTTTCTCTCGTACTTGTAAGTTTCATAATTTAACAAAGTTAACTTTAATAAATATAAGTTTCATAACTTAATAAAGACTGGCGTTTTGAAAATAACGTTACAATAGAAAAATTATTTAAATTTCTCAGATATAAATGAATTTATCTAATGTTTTGCACAAAATACAAATAATTTCTAAAAGAATTAATTTTTTCTAAGTAATAATTTCACTAAAAAATATATTGAATTAAAATGTATTGTTTTTTTTAACTTCTAATTAAAATAACATTCAAGCGTTACAGATATTTTTCTTACTATTCAATTTTAAAAGTGACACCTTTATTGTTAAACTATAACTCATTTGTTTCTTCTTGCAAAGTCTGATGACAAAAATTTTTCGGGCAGAGTCATTGAAGAGAAATAAATAAAAGGCATTTATTACATCCTTAAATGATTCTCAAAAATGGGATTTACTGTTATAATTAATACAAAACCCATTATATTTTTCTTACAAATGTTGTTTAACATTTCATGCTTAAGATTTCTTTACTTTTTGAATTTTGTAGATATGAAACCCTAGATATATTTCAATGTTTGGAAATGTTATATTTAGCAATATTATATTTTATGCTCCCAAATTTCATTTTTTGGAAAATAAGAAAGAATTTGTGTTATTAATTTGTAACCATTAAATTTCTACAAATTGTCATGAAAAAGAGAACTTTTATAAGAAACAGAATGAAATATATCACGTTCCTCAAAATTTCATGCAGAATCTGACAGATAAATTTGATGTGATTATGCAATTTTTATAAGGGTAAGAATAGTATTATTGTCATTTTGCCAGAATTGGTATATTATCTTCATGTATTATAATAATATTCCAGATAGCCTAGTAGTTTGGCCGTGAGCTCGCCGTTGTCGATGTTTCGCTTGAATCTATATTCCATTCTAGATACTCAGAAGAGTATCGCACTTTACTTTCGAAGATTGCACCTCTATAGATTTAACTTGTATCAGTTTCTCTGCATCAGAGGTCTTCAAACTGGGTTCTGCGAAATCATTTTGTGAACGTGTATTTAATGATTTCATTGAATAATTTATTTATCACTCTTAATTTTTCGCATTTTGAAACTCGTGGTAAAAATTTCATTCTTATTTTCTGATATGATTTCAAATTATCCTTTAACTGATGCGAATCAACTTTCCCATGGTCGTAAACCTGAAGGAATGATCCCTATTCAGCTTTTCGTCTCTGGTAGAAATCCATTTATTCAATACCACTTGAATAACACATGATCCAAAGAAATCCTACCATATAAATTCAACATAAGGTAAAATTCTCTCTCTTTCGCTCAGGTTAGAAGTCTTCAAACTAGGTTCCGTGGAACCCTAGGGCTCCTTGGAACTTTGACAGGGGTTCCGAAAGGGATCACTATTTGCTTAATCTTAGCTCCAAAACATTAGACTGTTTGCTTGTAAAAATAAGTATAAATATTTTATGGATAAAATAAAATCACGTGCTTTCAAATACATTAATCGAGACGCATTAGGTCACATATTGGCCACCATTCTTTGGCTTAGGTCAGGGGTATTCAACACTTTGGGGAACCCTTTGAGCTTAGCGCGTTTTCTTTGATGCTTTTTAAAGAGTCATAAAGCGAACAAACATATATTTCCGAATGGCCGTGAACTCTCCGAAAACATTTCAGTCAGACGTAATCGTTTTAGATGCAGCATTTTTTCGAAAATCTTCTCCCCCCCCCCTTTAAAGGTTTGACTTCCTGATGGATAATTGGGGAGGGTTGTGGCAACACAATGAACATTGACAGGAAATTTTATGGCTCATTAGGGAACCCCTCTCTCTCTCTCTCTTTGGGTTGAGGTATTTTCCGAAGAAACATTCGTTCAAAAGAGTGAGGGTATATGTACGGATGAACACATGTATGTACGGATTTGTTATAATTTAAAATATTATTGCTATTGTTAGAACATATTTTAGAAAGAAAAAAAATCTCATTAACTACCTTACCATTCATTGTCTTATTAAGATATTTTTATTGCGATAAAATAAAATTACAATAGTAATTGTGTAAATTTGAGTAGGATTAAAGCTTTGATATCCTATTTTTTGTGCTCTTTGATCAGTTAGTCCGTTAAGAAAACTATAAGCGCAAAGGGTTTCCAAAAGTGTAAAAGGTGAATACCTCTGCTCAACATGATAGGTCTTATGCGCCACGAGGATTCGAACCCATGAGCTCGAGATCATAACCACTCAGCTATCGCTTTCGTTTTAAACTGAAAATATAACAATAATCAAGAATAATGAAACATATTTTTTTAAGCCTCAATAAAATAGAAAGGGGAAAAAAAAAGACTTTATGCAAACGATTTATATACTTTTTTTCTTGTAAATAATTATTAAAAAATACATGATGCAATGAAGTTTAGATTTTTCAATTTGAGTATTCTTATTAAACTGCTTAAAAAAAGTGTTTTATGCCATTTCGTATTGACAAATATCACCGCAAATTGTTCTGATTTGGTTTCCGCCTTTATTAAAATTTATTTTTTTATAATAATTAATCACTGTACAAAATTCGGAATGTTTCTTTTTTCGTACTCATTGAAAATATTTAATTAACAAAATAAATCTGTAAAATATTTAATTAACACTGTACATCTTTAATAAATTAAATGATTTGATTAAAAAAAAAGGAAGTAGCCGGAACTGATGATCCTCAAACAGGAAAATGGGCTACATATTGAAACAGCGAGAAAAGCAGTTTTTTTGTAAAACTTGTACGTATTGGGTAGTTTTCATGTACTTGAACGACAGGAAAGGGCAATAAAAGAAGGTCATAGATACGGTGTTACAACTGTTGACCGTAAAGTTGACATTTAACTGTACCCCTTCTAATAGTGAAGGACGCAGTAAAAGTATCGTTATCTATAGTTTCGAACAAAAATAGGGGATTGGGGGATATTTGCGAATAGAGCACCGATTATTGATGGGAAATAAACAGAATTTATCCCTAAACTTGTGTAAAAGGAGATGTTTCTAACACTGTGAAGTCATTTTCTTTCATATGACAACTTATCAGAACATAAAATCATCAGAAATGGAATAAAATAAACGCAAACTTGGAAAAATAAAGCATGAAAAAAGTGTTTATTTCAAAGTCAAGAAAATAATGAAAATTAAGAAAAAGAAAGCACATATATAATTTATCTTTTATGAAGAAGCTATTTACTTTCGATCATTACAACCACCATTGCAAGAGTACTTCGCTGTTCCTTTGGATACGCTCATTCCCTTCCTAGAAGGGAGAGCTTTCTTCGTTTTCAAGTTTTGATTTCAATCGATGGGCCCCTTACATATACATCAGATATAACACATCAATCAATAACTCCCGAGACTAACCCAGAGATGGCGCTCGTAGTAAACCAGTAACCAGGTCTTTCTAGAGTACTAACCTTTGCTTGAAACGTGTCAAAATTTTAAGTCGATCGGACCAGAAACAGCTGAGTTATCGAGGTTGGAGTAAAGTCGTTTTGTAGTTTGTTTAAAAATGGAAAAAACCGAGTTTCGTGTTCTGATAAAACATTGTTTTTTAATGGGTAAAAACACCGTGCAAGCGAAACAATGGATTGAAAAATGTTACCCGGACTCTTGTCCATCAAAAGCAACGATTTGTCGGTGGTTTGCCGAGTTTAAACGTGGTCGTACCGACACAAATGACGCGGAACGCTCGGGTAGACCTGTGGAAGCCGTTACACCGGAAAATGTGAGTGAAGTGACAAAAATTATAATGAAAGATCGTAAAGTGAAGCTCCGTGAGATTGCTGAGATGACACAGATATCATATGGAAGTGTATTTACTAAAAAAGGTTTTTTGAAGTGAAGTGAAAAAGGTTTTTTCCAAGTGGGTGCCGCGATTGCTTTCGATGGAACAAAAACAGCAACGAGTCGATGATTCAGAAAGCTGTTTATCGCTATTTACTCGCAACAAAAAA
>BMAW01058406.1:37818-50477 GCA_019974015.1 Nephila pilipes | reverse complement strand
TTTTCTTAAAAATTACAAATAATCCTATTACCTACAACTTTTAAGTTGTTTTTAAATCATCTGTTTAATAATTATTTGTAATAGATTTAATCAAATTGAAATAATAAAAAAAATTGATAAATCTGCTTTACATTTTGCGTAAAGATATTTTTCAAAATTTAGAATTTCATTTATAAATCTAAATAAAATAAATTTCTTATATTCTATAAAATTGTTTCCATAAAAATGTAAGTAAATAGTATCAACAATTTTCTAGATGATCCATCCTGTGATATGTCATCAATTTCTTTTATATTTTTTGTCTTATAATGTAATTTACTTTAAAAATAAGATTAATAAGCATTTAAATTTCTCTTAAAATACAGATTTGTTGATTTTTATATTTTTAACATTAACGAGAAAAACATAAAATTTAATTCCTAGGTATCCATGAAAATGAACGAATATTCAATGCCATATCTATAAATAAAATAAATATCTTTATCGTTAACATAATTAATAATATCAAATATATTTTTAGTAATATCAATCTCAGCAAAACGATCTAAAGCTTTTTGTAAAACTTTTGCCGATTCAAATATATAATATATATATATATATATATATTAATCAACCATATATATATAATAATAATATATTAATCAATATATTAATAGTATAGCAATAAGAAATTGTATGCGTATTTCAATGTTTAATCTTAATAAACTAAAGACACAAAGAAGTAAGGTTTCCTGTTGTAAAAAGTTCTCCTCCATTGTTTTTGCCTACTTAGCCATTCTTTTTTATTCCAAAGCATAGTAAGCTTAGCAAAGAGCTAAAAGTTGAATATCAAAACGTTTCTAGTAAACAGGCAAAATATTTTAGCATCTTTTACTTTTATCGCATATGATCCACTCATGCAAATTATTTAAAAAGAAATTTCTGAAATGGCCACAAAGGATACATTTACGTATACTGAACATTATGGTGTCGTCTAATGTATCACAACATATTAAAAAATGAAAAAAAGCATACCGTAGCAGTGTTTTGCTTCCGAACAAGGAAATGAAAAAAAATCCCTATCGATTTCTTCATTAAAGTAGACAGATCACTGTTAAGAAGTACTGACAATAAAGATTCGAAGTAAATGTTTTCTTTTTTTTTTCTTCTTCTTCTTTTTAACAATATCGTTCAAAAAGGAATAATATATGAAAATAAAAGCAACAACTTTACTTCACACTGAGATTGTGAGAAGAGTTACAAAATTTAAAACTCTGGTGTTAACCGATGTACTACGCATAACAATAATACCTTTTTTTTAAAAAATAAAATTTGACTTTATCAACATTTTGAGTTAAAACTGGCAACACCGTTTATTTAAATTTTATTTTTCTCTCTCTGATAATTTTTTAAGGCATTCTAATTACTGCAGGACTTGATGACAGGGAAGAAAAAAAATTCTTATAAGGAAAGCCTCGTAATCGTGACATTTCATTTAATTATTTTTATAGTGAAATTGATTGTAATTAAAGTGAACAAAGAAAACAATTTTTAAATGTAAATATCAAAAAAAGAGAAAAATATTTGCTGAAAGATTTTTAATTTTCGGCAAATGTAATTACTTTGTGGTCGGTATCTTAAGTAATTATTTATTTCTTTGTACATAATGGAATTTATAATTGGATTTTTAAGGCGTATATATATTTTTCTCTTCTTGAACATTGATTTTAAAGTAGAATGTCAATAATTTGCTTGACAAAATTTAATATCTGTTTGGAATTAGCTATATATTATTTTTTCTAACATAATTATTATATTTGCATTTAAACCCTAAATACATTTTACAGGATTATTGAAACAAAATAAAGCAATTTTCAATTGGTAATTTTATGGAATTTCTGTTTTTGTCTTGCTCTATTGAAAATACTATAGTGAAATATTTAATGAATTACGTAAAATACCTACTTTAGTTGGTTTAGGCAGTATTGATTTATTTTAATTGTTGAAATATCGTAGGTAACATTTGAAAACTAAAAAGTACATAGTGACTTACCATATCAGAAAAAGGAGAAATATTGTAAAATTAAACCATTGCACACATTTAAATATATTATTTTAGAAATGAGTACTTTTCCTTCATTTTATTGAAGCATATTAAAACTGTACTTTTAAATTTTATTTGAATAATTATGGATATGCATAATTAAGCTAATGATTTAAAAGCAGGAGAATATTTAAAATAAATTATTAAATAGTTTGTGCCAAAATGACGCTCTTACTCATTAAAACAGATATAAAGCCCTGCTTATAGAAAATGCTGTTTAAAAGTAATATTTAAAAAACAAATTATCTAAATTTGAAGTAAAAACAACGAATCTTAAAGATCGTAGCAAACCAGTCGTAACGATCATGAATTCCATGTGAAGACGATTAAAATGAAATGTTAAGGAAAAATCATCAAAGTTACTATTTTTATGCAATTAAACAGCGAAAAATGTGTAAAGAAATCAATTCCTTTAATTCATAGGGTAAAAAGTGACCTGACTGATGATAGTAAATCTCTTATTAAGCCTTAGATTATTACGTCTTTCAGTATAGAAAGTAGCTTTAAATTTTTTATATCTTTACAAACAATGACTGGATATAAGAAACTAAATAAATTTATTTATATTTACGAAATAAACGTATGTTAAAACTTATGTATAAATATAAATAAACTTTTGTTTTTTTAAAGATGATACTATAACTATTTAGCTATTAGTAAAATAACTTATAAATTTTTCTTTATCAACTTATTAATAATATAGAAGACAGACAATAAAATTCCATTCCGCTTGGAATGTAGCTGACCTGCACAACAGTTTAAATGGTTCTTCCAAGTCTCTGATTAATTAATTCTACTTATTGACTTTTTAGTTACTTTCTTTTCAGTTGCTTAGGTCAAGAATGCCGTAAATTCAATATAGGCCCTCTCGATAGATAAACCATCACGTTCGTTGGCTAAAGCAATAAAAACTTCACCATCGGAGATCATCGATTAGTTGATTAAGAGTTTGGAAGGGGTAGGGTGCAGGAAAGGAGAGAAGGGGGGAATAATGGTGAAAGAATATTGCGGAAAATCGATGTAGTCTCTCCTTAAAAGATTGTGGCATTCAACTCCATTGTCGCGAATGATTCAGAGGTCCATATTTCACAGTGTTCCCTTCTACTCTTAACGTCTGCTTCAACCAAAGAATGTGAAACGCGAGAATCAGTAACTAAAATGAATGTTCATTGGTTGATTTTATATTGTATTTTCCTTGGTCTTCCATGTTTCATGGATCATTGCTCCTTCATAAATCGAACTTCACGCTTTATAAGTTGTTCGCAGAATCTCATTCGTCCTTGCCAAGAATGTGAGATTTTTTACTCTTTCAAAAGGCTGAAATGATAAGGAGATATTTGTGAATTTATTGGCCAAGCCGGGATAATGGAATTCTCCCGATGACATATATACCATTTTGTTTATTAATGATGAACGTGTAGTTAGATTAAAATATACGATGAATAACCGTCTGAAACAGAATCATTAATTATCTTTAGATTATACTATGTTGTTTGACTATTAATATGAAATATTTCCATTTTTATACAAACATTGGGTATAAATTTATTATAAATCGATTGTTTTCAAAATTAATTCCTAGATTATAATTCTGAAAATCAATTTGTTAAATAATTATGTTTATTTACAAAATTTATATAAAGAAAAAAAAATCAGGTTAATTATTTTTAAACATCTTAATTTTTAACTGTATACAATTATAGAAATTAATACTTTACTTTATGTTTTCCTTTTTTTTTCAAAAAAAAAAAAAAAATTTTTTTTTATAAATGTAATATAATAACGAATGACATAAATTATGAAAAAGAGCATATATTTGTGAAGTATTAAAAATGCTATAAAGATCCTTAAAATGATAAAATATATGAAAATTCCTTATTTAACAAACTACTTTAATCTTCTTTCCTCATGTTCATTTTCAAATAAATTACTAACAAGATTTGTTGTAATATATTCAAAGAGAAACGCGTTAAATATTGATTTGATTTGGTAGAATGATATTTAAGTAAGTTTTATAATAAACGTAATCATTTATGTACATGTTATTAATAATTTACGCTTTTGTTAACTAATGTTTATTTAGTTCCATTAAATAACATAATAATGTTTATTTATTATACATATGCCACCATTAGGTATGACTTTCTCCAATATTCATGGAAGCTTACCAATTACATCATTGTAAAATGTGACGGATTTGGACTGGAAGAAAGTTTCGATAGCTTGGCTCAATTGCTTTTATTAATTTAGTTGTTCCATTAAAGAAGTTCTGAAACATAGATAAAAAGTTGTCTGTTGGAACACAGTCCAAAAATTTAAATGGGAGTGGCAAACCAGACTATCCAGAATCAAGAATATTTTCCTTCAGTTATGAAAAGAGTACATTTTTTGCAATTGACGAGTGCAGGGTTTTTTTTTAGTTTCCCGCTTTGCTACTGTTAAGCTCATTTTTCATCATAAATCTTTGATTTTGTATTCAAAAGCTCGTGATGAATAACACCTCAACAATCTTGCTATACACATATTGAAATAATTTATCCATGGATATTTGCTTTCGAATCAGGTAGGAGTGGTTGATCCTCATCAAGACATTATCTTTTGCGAACGGTTTTATCACAGTTAAACCATAGTCTCAATGACCTGTAAATTAACTCAAAGATATAATCCTGTTTTAAAAGCTTCCTTCTGACCCATGAGAACAGACTTGTAGGAATTGACATGCTATCTTTTTTTATTCATTTATTGAGGCAGTGATTTATAGCCATATTCCTAAATAATTTACTTTCTATTATTTCTCCAGGTGGAGAAAAATAATTGATTGCGTCGTATTCAGCCTTTCTGCTACATGTGGTGTTGATTGACACGCATTTTGCTCCAATATTAATTTTAAAAGGTTGTCATCAAGGGCGTAAGTACGTCTGGGTTGTCTTTTAAGATGGTATCTCCAGGAAGAAATTTGGCAAGCTAATTTCTAATTACCGAAAGATTATTATCCCTTTACAATATGCATTGCATAATTTTTTAACTTTCACCTGAGCACTATCACTTTGTTAAAATTCCCAAAGCATCACATAAAAATATGTACTTTTTTATTCGCTATTTTAGGAATTTGTAACAACAATTTAATATAATGCAAAACCCACTCGTAGTATTTGTCAGAAGACTAACTGAAATATTGTGTATTTAGTGAAAGCAAAACCTCGCCTGTCCAGTTGAGCCACTGTGGCTTGTACAAAGAATTGAATACATCTAGTTACATAGGATATTATTTATAATCTGACAATTTATATATTTTCTGAATTTTCAAAACACAATAACGGTATAAATGCAAAAACACTGAAGCATTTTTTTTTAAAAAAAATTAATCGAAGACTAATTGCATACGTAAAACATTTACAAATGATAAAATATTAAATTAATTGTGTGTGATTTAAAGTTATTTCTCTGTCAGATACATTGAATAATAAAAATTGTAGTTGTTTAAAATAATCATTTTTTTTGTAAACTATCCTTATACTGACTTCTATCTGTGAAGTGTTTAAATCTCTTTTTGAAGGAAACTTACGAATTGAAATCTTTTGGATCTCGGCCAAAATGTTGTTTTTCCTTTGATTCTTTTTTGTTTAATCCTGAACTTTTCCTTACTATTAAGCGATAAGAGTATGTGGTTGCATACAGAGTGTGTTTTAATCTAGTTAGCGTGGTAGGAACTTGGTGATACCTTTTGTCAAGGGTTGGTAAAACACTTAAAATATGGCATTTTCAATGTATAGAAGAAAAGTGAGGGTGGTAAGATAGCTTATATTTAATGATAGTGAGTAATTTAAAGATATTTTGGCAAATGCATGAGTTGTATATTCGTTTGTACAATACGTAATCTTATAAAGAGAAAATAAATAATTATAGCTAAGAAAACTAACAATAGATTAAAATATAAGAATGAGGTATTAATCTGAGTAAAACATCCTACTGGTAGTTAATTAAGATATGAAATATTTTATACATATTAATCACAGTTTAATTTCGACAGTCAAATTTATTTTATTTTCTATTGTGGAACCATATATCAGTTCTAAAATAATTCATGATATATATTTTTTTAAATACCATTTATTACAAAAATTCATAATGTATCAGAAAACATTGAGAAAAAAAATGTGTTATTTTAAAAAAAAATTATTATAAAAATTGAAACTTAATTCATTAGAGTTTAATTAAAAATAAGTTGCAATTTACAAATCAGGGGATAAAAATATTTTCTTTTCCATAAGTAGAATTACTTGCAAGAATAATATATATTTTAGATCCAGTAATAATGTATAATATCGCTCAGTATATGATGTAATAATAAGACATATTGTTAGATAATTAACATAAATTGTTCCTTGTTATCTGATCCAATAACAACAGATATTATTAGACAAAGTGTTAAGCAGAATGCTTCACGCACTATTTTCTTTTATAAAATTATATATATTTCAATATCAAGTGTTTTACACAACTCCTTTCTGGAGATAGCAGTACAAGTTGCCTCTAAATTTCATAAAACTTTAAGAAAAAGTAAAAAAAAAAAAAAAAACTAACCATTTCAATAGAATATAATGTATGACATTAAACTAATCGTCATAATAGAAATCAGAAGTTGTGCATGCATATATACACATAAATAGAAAAGAGATTAGAAAGGATTTAAATATTTAAAAACATTTTTATTAATTATAAAAGATGAAATTACATAAAAAAGTTATAAATAATTAAGGACAAATGTAGGACGCATTTTTGCAATTTTGAAGCTCTTTTGAACCAACAAAATTAGTATCACAGCTCAATAATTTGTAGGAACAATGACGGGATCTTAGTATTTTATCTTAATTCATATATTTTATAACATAACATTTAAATTACTGCAGTAATCCCTACCTTCATCTTTACAAAATGAAATCTATATTGCACTCTACGAAATTAAATTTTAAGATATTACTATAAGAAAATACTGGAAAATTTAATATTGTAAGCAAATAATTTGTTGGAATATTGCATTTCATATGAGGAGATTCGTGATTAATAGTTTAAATTCTTTAGATTAATAAGATTGGTTTAATTAGAAATATCTTGACTATTTATAACTGGATTATTCAGTTAATACATAAATAGTCCTGAATTTTCGTAGTAAAATATTAAGTAGAAATATTATAAATTGTTTAATTATCTTTTTATAAAAGCATTTTTAAAAAGTATGTTAACAAAAGTTATATTAAGAAATCATTTTCAATAAAGATCAGTCATTAAAAAAAATCATTTAATAAATTGATTTACTTGTTTTAAACAACCAAGTCCCATAATCAGAACTTTTCTGCAGTAAATGAATGTTGTGTAATACACTAAAACACAAATTTTTAAAGAATGTTTTAGGTTGAATATTGTGCTTTGGCTGTACAGCTTATAAATTGTTTATATATTTTTGTTATTTGTTAGCAATTCATTTTCTATATATTTCTCGTTCATTTAAAAAAAAAGTATATTTAGAAAAACCTTTACCTGTGTGGCTTTTGAAGTCACATAGGTAAAGGTTTAAATTTAATTAAATTCATTTATATAAAATCACAGCATGAGTAAAGAAATAAACTATATCCTAATAATATATGATTTGTAAGTAGGTGAATCAATTTTCTAACATAATGTTAATATATATAAAATTCATCCTTTTCCGATTTTGCATAGAAAGTGATAGTTTTAACGTACATTAACTAATTAACTTAAGACCGATTGGAAACAAATATATTTTTTTTAAAGCTCCAATATTTCAATAGTTTAAACTCTTCTAGTAAAGTTTATAATCATTTTTATTGCTAAATAATTAAAGTTATTAATTAGAAATAAATAATAAATATCTATTCATATTTTCAGGAAATGTAGCAAATATTCTAAATTCATTTTTATATAATTAATTAGAAATTGTAGCAAATTATTCAATTTCGGTTTTATTAAGTAAGATACATACTAAATTCATCAGTGTTTCAAAATTTTTAAAAGTAATGATAAAATTAAAGTAAAAATATGTTCGGAAAGTAAGAGGTACATACAATAAAGAGATTTTGAGTTTGTATTCAAAAGGGATACGATAACATTGGTTAGAAATCACAATTAGTATTATCTCTTTCTTTCACAACATATAATTACCTATAATAAGTTTCCCCTAAACTGAACTCATAAAAGACAAAACAAAACTTCCGTTACATTGTGATGCTCAACTGCACCAAGGCATTCTCCGTATCGACAAAGAACAAAATAAATAATGCGATTAAATAAGGTCCCGACGTAAAATTAAATTTCTCATTAATTTTAATTTGTGCAAAGCCTGATGGCTTTTCTTTCCAGTTTCCTTGCTATCCTGCTTGGGAAGACATTCTTATTTAGCATTTAATCCGAAAGAGAAGGTAACAGCATGGAAAAAGCCTTACAGTGGGTCTTTATTCACAATAGTTGGGGACAGAGCGGAATAATTAAAGAAAGCATCCAATGGGAATAAAGTGTTTTCCTTTCTTTTCCTTTCCTGTCGGTGAGATTTGGATGGAACAGGATTTGGACTGCAGTAACACATGTTGTGAAAAAATAGTGTGAGGTTAATTTTGCTTGTGGTTAAAAGAACACAACGAAAAACAATGTTTTTTTTTTCCTGCTGCTAATTCCGCAGTGGTGTATGAAAACAATCACTAAGGAAATGAATTTCTTTCTGTTTATAAATAACAAAATGATTAGTAAGTTAAGTGTAGGATGATTAAATGCATAGGTGAAGACGCAAAAAAACATATTCTTCATATCTAAGTTACATGCGTTCAAGTAAAAATGCAATTAAGTTAGTATTTTAAAAGCTTATTTTAATCTTTAATTGTTTTCTTTTGTGAAAATACTACTGATTTTTGATAACCTAAATTGACATACATATGCTAATCAAATGCAAATAAATATTTTAAATATATTTTAATGAAAAATAGATACTATAGCACTAGTTGTAGGCATTCTGTTTCATATCTCATACTGTAAGTAAAAAAATCGGTATAATTCAATAGAAATGTTTCTTCAAACATAAATAGGGAAAATATTATAAGTCTAGACAAATCAAAAAGAAAATTTATCAGTTTTTATATTTAAATTTACATTAAATGTTTCGCTTGAGCAAAATTGCAAATTTCGTATTGTGTTATTTGTTTTTAAGAATTGAAGTTATTTTGAAAATGTAATAGAGTTTTGAGTTTCAGATTATAACTATTTCCTTTTTTTTTATCGGAAAGACAAATACATATTATGTTTTATTAACTGAGAATAAAGGAACTGTTTCATATATACTTTTCTACAAACTGATACTGCAGCAATTGATATTAATAACACATAAAACAGAATTAATTAACATTATCGGTGAATTTTACAAAAAAAAATTACTATGTTGCAAACTCGCATTGTGAAGAAATATTTGTATGCCTTAGAGTAAAGAGCATAGAAAACCTATAAAGGGAAAGAAAATGAAGACTTAATTATCATTCCTTTAAATAATGGAACACTCTTAATAATATAGAAATTTATACTTGAGCAACATATCTAAGATAATAGTTTCGTTCTTCAATAAATGTATATATGAATATATTTTAGTTTTTCTTTACTTATCGGGCATTTTAGCAAATATTTATTAAAAGTACTTTTGAAATGTATAAATATGATAGAGCATCTGAATTTGTGCAAAATGAGAAAATTATATTTATCTTACTTAAATACACGATTGAGTTAAATTGAAACAGAATTTTATATCAAGCCATATATGGTAAGAAATATTTTAAATTTCCTGAATTACTCAGTTTTTTTTTAAAAAAAATTATACAGATGATATAATTGTAAGAAAACTATTTAATTTAAAATCATTATTATCTAACTTCCATGATAAGTCACATTGAGAATTAGGTAATTTTTTGAACAGTTTCCAGAGTATCAATAATCATTGATGTTACTATAACATTCCAAGGAAGTTGTTAAAGAGTTTGAAAATCATCACAGGGCTAAATTATTACAAAAATTTATACATTTTTAACTGACCAGTCAAAATGCAAATTACGGTGGACTGTTCTTTTGGTGCCTTTCTCTACGATTTTAATTCGGAAGAAATAGAAAACTTTCTTAGATCGATTTCAAATTCATTCCAAATGACTGTGTCATCATAATTTCATGATATCTTGACGATATGCATGTAAACATGTATATTGTGAAAGTTTAGAAAGTCATACTGATTTCATTTTAATGTCTTCAACTACGCTTTACGTCTAAAAAAATAATGTCTAACTATGAAGCTGTATGCTCCAGAATGTCGGTGAAATGCTATATATATATATATACGAATGTCATTCAATATTTAAGCAAATAAACATTTGTAGTGAAAGAAATTTTTAATAAAGGCAGTTGAAAATTTCGTAAGAAATAGTTGGCAACCTAGTGAAGAGTATTATTCAGCTTGTTGAATTATATATACGTCAAAATAACATTTGATGGCTTAGTTACGACGTTGTGTCCACTCGTAGAAAGTACTTTTCAAAAATAGTATTCTGTCGTCTGATTTTTATTTTCACAAAGTATAAAACTGACAGATATATTCTCTAAGAAGCATGATAAATTCGGCTGTAGTTGTATGAACAGTGCGAGGTCTTACGAGACAGTGAAAAAGTTGTCATAAAAGCGTCATTGATGGGCCGAGTGCTAGGGTTCTATTTTTTGTTATTATTTCGAGAAGTAACGCATTACTAACAGCCTCTACCACTCAAAACTGATTTAGAGAAAGTCAAGTTCGTGTTCAAGAGGTAATGTCCAAGATAGCACAGAAATGGAATGGTTCTTCTGCAAAACAAAGCTTGGCCTCAAATGGCACAATTCATACTGGAAACAACACAATTTGTTAGATGTTTTTACCTTTTCCTCCTTAAAACCCGGACCTTGCCCCTTCGAAGTATTACTTGTATGATCGAATGAAAGAAGCTTTGAGTAGTATCAAATTCAACGACATTCGAAGAAGAAAAGAAAAAAAAAGTACAAAGTTTGCTTCGATATCAAGGCAAATAATTCTTCATTGAGGAAATAAGAAGAATCTCAAAAGGATGGGGAAAATAAAGCGAAGTTCGGACGTAGAACTATTCGTGATTTCTCTTCACTAATCTCAGGCAATTTTATCGATTTGAATTGGATAAAATTACAATTTCTTCCCAATCCAAATGAAACGTTATTAGATAAATTAAATGAAGATATAAGTGAATTGAAATTATTTTGATATAATTATGTATATAAATGATATATAAATGATAAACAGAAAAATAGAAATTGAAGGTATACAGAAGATAAGGACGTATGATTAGATAATCATTGAGAATGAAGTCCTGTTAGTTTTGTGTGATTGAAAAACGTTCTACTAACAGTGTTACATAGTTACTGTCGAAGGAAGAATTGAAATTAAGAGCGAGTGGACTTCGATAAGATATATTTCTTATTTAAATCATAAATCAATGATTATGAGTTAGATTGGGATTTTAGAGACAGTGATTTTTGATATTCTACAGTGATAATAATTAAAGAATTTGTTTTATTCTTGTGTACCTAGAGTTGCAGTTAAATAGCTATTGATTATTTCTTTAGATATAGATATGGCGCATGAGCCGAATTATTAGTGAAATTATGTGAAATAGTAAATAAAAAATTGTTTAGTTGAAAAACCAATTTTTCTGTGAAGCTGTTTGTAGTTTAAATATCATGCATCACATTTTTTGTTATATATATATATATATATATATACAGGGGTTGGACAAAAATATGGAAACACCTTTTAAAAAACATGTTTCTTTGCTTAATATGGTGTAGGAAACCCGTTGGCATCCAAAACTGCTTTCAGTCTTCTCGGAATGGATAAATACAGTTCCTGTATGTGTGCCAAGGGAATATTATACCATTCTTCCTGCAAAACGGTGGCAAGTTCAGATAACGATGTTGGCGGTGGATAACGAGAACGCACTTTCCGTTCCAATGTAGACCACAAAGGTTCGATAATATTCAGGTCTGGTGACTGGGGTGGCCAGGGGAGATGGAACAAATCCTCCTCGTGCTCAGAAAACCAGTCCTGGACAATGTGAGCTGTGTGAACAGGGGCTTTGTCGTCTTGGAAGACACCATCACCATCGGGGAACAAAGTTTGTACCATGGGATGAACTTGATCTGCCAAAATGTTCACATAAGTCTTGGCAGTCATGTGCCCTGACACAGTTATCATGGGGCCAGCAGAGAACCACGATATGGCTGCCCAAACCATAACAGAACCCCCGCCATGTTTCACTCTTGGCAACAAGCAGTCTGTATTATAGGCTTGAGATGGCGTTCTCCAGACGTAAACTCGGCCAGAAGTGGGAAACAATGTGAAAGAAGACTCGTCAGACCATATTACACGCTTCCACTGCCCTATAGTCCAGGCTTTATGACTTAAACACCACCTTTTCCTGTTACGGGCATTAGCATCACTGATGAGTGGCTTCTCAATTGCAGCACGGCCAGAAAT
>BMAW01058406.1:20590-37418 GCA_019974015.1 Nephila pilipes | reverse complement strand
ATATATATATATATATATATATATATATATATATATATATATATTCATAACAAAAATGTTGATGTTAAAGAAATCATGTAATATTTTTTAAATAGATACTTGAAACTTTTTGGAATACATCGTCGTTCAGTTGTAAAGTATTTGTAAATATATCTCAGACTCAGGATATTGTTCATAACGTGTGTGGAGTGCAAAATATATTGCTTTGAAAGACAATTTCTTTGCATCATGTGCATCACGCTGCGAGTACTGAATGCGACTTTCTGGTGTCTCTGATCCATCAGTACGTTGTGCCATCCACTCACTTACCTACCAAAGTAAGTTTGAAGCAATTATTTTAGCCACTCAAGGGGCTATTGTTTGAGTTAACACAAAAATGTCATACCTGACCACTTTTCAAAAATCTATCTTGTTTTTGCGTACATTTTCATGTCTGCGTTCACCAGTAACAAACTTAATTTTCAAAAATACGTCACAATAAATCTCTCCTGAATTTTTTTATTGGATTGAAATAAAATATATGCAATATATGTCTGATATCTGTTTTCACCACTAATGAATTAAATTTTCAAAAATAGGTCGTAATAAATTGCACCCATTTTTATTATTGGGTTGAAGTGAAGCAAATATAACAATTAAATATTTTATTTACTTATTGATTTTTATGTATTATCTTAAATAATATGTAAACTGGAAACAAGATATGACTGAAAAGAAATAACATTATTCGGAATCTTAAGACAACTATAAGGCATTCTTTTTTATTTTACCTTAAGAATTGCAAACTACATCTTTTTAATTTAGCATTCGTCTTGTAATGTTTTGGAGTCAAATCATTTTAACTTTAATTTTCTACTATTAACCACTCAAGGGGCTATTGTTTTAGGTGGATCCCTTTTGGCGTACATGATCACTTTTCAATTTTTTATCCCTTGTGTTTCAATATTAATTACAATGAGCTTAAACACATTCAATTTAATAAGCTATTGTTTTCTTTAATTTTAATTACATTTCGCTGAAATATATTCAAATTAATAATTTGCAGCTTGCTTTATTTTAAATTACATTTAGGTAAAATATATTCAATTTAATACTCCATAAGTTAATTTAATTTTAATATTGGAAAAGTTTACTTTTGTGCGATCTTCGATAGTTTATCGTTTACTTTATTTCTTATATTTAATGGAGTAATTGAATAATAAATGTAAAAATAAAAGCGCACGTTTGGTAGCTAGATTTGTTCTTAGTAAGACTTTACTATGAAATTTTTATTTTCTTTTTCATTCCCTTTTTTTTACCGATGAGAACCCAATTAATAACCATTTTGGTTTTTATTTGTAATTTTTATAAAAGTTCTAAAATTGAACATCACCAATTCATAATTCGTGATGATTTTGATTTTTGTTGGAAAACTTTTAGGCGTTGACCGCCTTATCAAATTGATCGCATCGCACAAAGCTATTTCTAAATATTGTATATGTACATTTTTCTTAAAAAACCAAGAAAATATTTCATCTTAATTATATTATAAAATAAGTTAAGCAAATAACCTTAAAGCTTCTTTCATCTGGAATATGTTAAAGTCATTTATTTTTATTTGAGACTGTACACGAATACTCGGTAATAAAAGGACTGATATTTTACAAAAACTACAATCGAATGAGTGATTGATTTCTCAGTTAATATTCCCTATTCTTTTCACATGAAAATAGCTCACAAATATGTTATCTGACCCTGTACAAATTGTATATGCTATCAGATCATTCAGACTAACAAGCGAGTTCCTGATATTCCACATAAGGTCTTCAAACATTCTGTTTTATATAAGTCTTAAAATCCATTAAGTTTGTTTCACTTTATAAAAATTTTAAATTGTACCTCAATAGACTTAGTCTATAACTTTCTAAATTTTTCGAATGTAATATAGGTAACAAGCAAAATTTTGGACATATTATATTTTGCTCAAAGTTAAATAAAGTAGTACAATGCTTGAAAGTTTAACTACGAGCTCCAAAAATCAAGTGAATTCCAAATTTTTATCCATCTTGTTTCCAGTAAAAAAAATAATTTTCATTTTGTAACTTCATTGATTTGTTTTTGTATCCACATTGTATTGAATTTATAATTTCTTCTTTTTGTCACTTTGTAGCTTCATTAACTTGTTGCATCTTCTTAACTTGTTGCAATTTTTTTCTTTCAATGATACTTTGTAATATTTTATCTTCACCTTGCCTTTCATTTCCTTTTATGTTTGTTTTACTTACTTCTGTAAGCGTCTTGTGATATTTGTGGTGAGTGGAGAGTGGGATTTGTTTCATCTCAATATTTTTTAAAAATTTATTTTGAGATCTTAATATCATAATATAAAAATTGATCAATAACAAACATTTCAATGTGATTAAAGCTAAGATCATAATGTCACTTTACCTCTAAAGGCGTTGAGCTAAGTCAAAGAGAAAGACGCAATAATTTTTCGGATAACAATGTTACAATGAGTTGACAGCAACCAGCCTTTCAATGAAGCGTAGTATCTCATGGAACTTCAGGAACTTCCTATAAACAACAAGTATCTCTTAAAACCGTACAAAAGGCTTTGCCTTACCATTAGTCAGATAGGGAATTATGTTCTAGATACCACGTTCAGAATATCTTCGTTATGCTTTCTTCAGAAGTGAAATTTTTCTCCCAACGATGTCACACTTGAAGATTTTAATTTCGACGATTTGCATAAACAATTTCTTTAACTAGATCGTTGTTTCGATATGATTTTTATATTCGTAGTCTTGATTATCTTAAGTGATGAGGAAAAATTATCTGTTTGAATTTCCGATTTTTTTGAGAAAAATAATTTTAAATTTATTAGCTGCTCCATTTTCACCCTAATATATATATATATATATATATATATATATATATATATATATATATATGTTTGTTCTGTTCTTCTTTCTAGCATACCCATTTGAAATTTGCTGGAAATGCAAGATATTTTAAATATATTTAGAACAATTTACTTAATTATTTTTTATAATATAACATATAAATTTGAGCGTGATCCAAAAATCTATTATCTAACCTAAATTAATTCGAATATTTAAAAATTCAATTACAAATCAAATCTGAAATTTGAAACTTCATAAATGAAAGTAATATTTTAGATGTTCCTCATTTTTGGATTAATATCCCAAAATTATTATTAATCTATTATTAATGAGTATTTATTTTTGGTAATAAAAGTATCAATCGTTCAACATTCGTCATCGTTATTCGTTTCTTAATTTATGCGCTATTATCTACAGTAGTTCATTTAAGAGAAATAATCATTCTTTTTTTAATTAAGTAAAACAATCCATTTTACGCAATCTGTTAGTTTAATTTAATATTTTTCCTCAATAACAAAGTACATTTTTCTTTACAACTGAATACTTGAAATGTATAACACTTAAGTAAGTCCGATATTATTCTGCTTTAGTACATAATGTCAACCCTTCAAGAGAAAATTATTAGAAAACCGTGACCATTTTCCACTCCATAACTTGGAAAATTTGATTTATATCACTTTAAGCATCTTTATCATTAACCCCTTAACTCTTTCACAAATAAAGCCAATTTAACTGTCCCATAAGAGCTCTCTCTATTCTGTTATTCTAAAATTATTCCTCGTAAGAAGGTCACTTTAACAATCTCTGTCCGTCAGCACTACAGAAAGAGAGAGTCGAGTAAATTTATTCTTACTCATTTATTTCACACATTCCCTGCTGTCGCCCAACCAGAACTATTACGAGAGTAAGTGCAGAATGTACAAAATTAACGAGGATGCCCCGAGAAATTTCGAACTTGGCACATGTCTCCTCTTCCACTTGTAGGAGAATCGCGTTTCTTGGTTGCTTCAGAGCTCAGTGCACTGTTTTGAGAAGCCTTGTTAGCTTATTAATGAGCACAGCCATATTCTAAAGAGCAGACTCGTCCACAGGAGCTAGTTTTGAACGTCTTCGTTACGGATAATGAGTCTGTAACGAGCTACACCGTAATACTATTCTTGATATATGAATACTTAACTCTATAAAATTCTCATGGATTCGAATAGATAGGGTAATGTGCAGTAATATTAGGCAAGATGCTCCATCTGTTGAAAAAGAAGGAGACAAAATAGGATAGAGCTGCATTTTTATTTATTTATTTTTCTGCCGTCAAATTCCTTTTAAAGGACACTTTTCTTATGTTATTAAAGCTAATTTTATGTGCATCTAGTATTGTAATGCAAAACTCAATTTCCATTTTTTGGAGAACTGTTTTATTTAAATCAGATTTTGAATAAGATGAAAGATTATAATAAGATATTTATGAATTTATTTGTTCGATTAATACTATTTTACAGGCCTATTATTATTTAATTTTTATTCTATTAGGCCCATTTTAGATAATTATTACTACTTTTTTTTATATTTTTTCATAAAGTTTAATTTATTATTCAATAATCATTATAAATTGCAGAATGCCTAATAATAATAATTTTTTGATTTTTATTATAAATATCGAAAACCATTTGTACTTAAATTTGAAGAACAAATTACAATTAACTACATTGTCTTAGAGAATACACATTAAAATTTAAATTATTTTTCCAGTTGTATCGAAATTAATAATTGTGATAATATAATTAATTTTTGTTTATACTAAAATTATATATATATATATATATATATATATATGAATATTCTTTATAAATGTACTTATGAGTAAAAATGTTAAAAATTAAATCATTTACTGAATATAAAACAAAATTTCTAATTGGGGGAGATAATCAGGGTCTTATATGAAATTGATGCATTAATTTTCATAATAATACAGATATTTGAATTACAATTGTAATTCATTTCTTCGACCAATCAAATCAATGTACTACAAAATGCGTGATATATTACCAAATGTATAAATATATATGACGGTTTATAAGAAAAAGTTATTTTTCATAAGTTATTTTTCATATTTTTCATTTATTTGAAAATGTCAAAATATTCCTTAAGTATCATAAAATTATAATGGAAAGTAGATATAAACAACATTCGAATGAAAACAAATAGTAAACATTTTAATAATTATGTATGCACATACATATAAATACACAGGACGCGATCCATTACTGCATTTAATTTTAAAATATACTTTAAACAAAAACTTATAATACACATTTATAATTTTAATTTAGTGAGTCAAATGCCCTACTGCTTATAATGCTTTGAATGATTATTTCTTCATTAGTAAAAGTATTTTCGATTCTATGTATCCATGTTAAAATAAATTTAATATATAAAATAAAGCATTTCATTCAAAAAGATGTATGCTGAGTATGAGGTACTCTTAGCAGATTAAGAGTGTTTTCAAATAATTGCTTTAAACAAAAGAAAAAATGAATAATGGAAATTTTACAAGAGAAATAATTTAAGAAGTTTTTGGAAGAAACAAATGCTTAAGTAACAACCCTATATTTACTTACATTTACCTCTGCAGATGCATAGTACTTACAACCGTTGCATCAAAATTACTTTGGAATCTCTTTTCTTCTTCGAACCTTCACTTTCATTTCATTTTGGATAAGCATTTGGGACTGCTTGGCAACATTTCAAAAGTGAAACGATGGCTAAATGCTTCTATAGATATACGTCCGTTTATTTTCTAAAAATCTATTATTTCTCTTCGTAGTGTTTCTTATTCTTCTGTTTTCAGTTCTTCCACAATATTTTATAATTATCGATTTCTGAAATGATAGCTACCAAGGAAACGCAACTTCAGACACGATATATTGATTTTTCTTTTAACAGCTTTGACAGCTTTCAGCAGTTTACACCTAAGCAGAAACAGAAAGTGAATGAAACAGCATTTTGCAGTTGAGTCAAAATGAAAACATTTGGAAATGTGAAGATATATCTTTATATATAGAGAGAAATAAATAAAAAAAAGGAAGGAAAATTCCAGATCTCTACGGCATGTTAGCAAATATAAAAGAAGTCTTTCATAATATATTTTGGTGTGAAACTTCGAAAATGTGTATTTTATTAATGTAACGCTGAAATATGATTATCGTTGTTTATGATAGTTTTTCTGTAGTTTCTTATGTAGTTAAAAATAAAATTGGATATATATATATATATATATATATATATATATATATATAAATATATGAATTCTATTTTTGCTTCCTTATTTATTTATTAGCATTTTTTTCTTGTTTATGAATTCAAAAGAGTTTCGTATAATTAATGTTAATAGTATTTCACACGTAGAAAGCTACCATTTTTAAACGTAATGTAAACGTTTGCATTGAAATAGGAGCTCATTTATACGTAGAAAGAATAATGCTAATATATTCTTTAATATTTTTCAGTTCTATTTTTTGTACCGATTACAATGTATATTAGTTGCAGTAATGATCAGTAGTTCATATTAATAATCTTGGTAGAAGCAACAATTTATAACTCATAAATAAGAAATAAGATATTACCATATAATATGTGATAAATAACAAAAAAAAAATCTAATTATAATCCAATCCATAAATGTTCTGCTTTGAAAAATCAGAAACACTTCAATACCCTAAATTCCAAATTTTTACTAGAATTTTATAGATAAATAGTTGAAAGTACAACAATTGTTTTTTGGAATAAATCAAATATTTGAAATAATAAACAATAATATATAAGTAACAAGCTTGTGCAAGTTCTTCTTATGGATAAATATTTATCTAGAAAAAGCTAATTTTGCCTTAATATTCATCTGTTTAATTAGAATTCATACTCAAAAGACATTTTCCTACATTTTTAATTTAACTTGAAGGCTTATGATATATATTTTAGAAAAATGTATTGAAATGTACATTCTTAGTTCCCCCCCCCCAAATAATGTGATTGATTCTAGTAATTTAATGTCAAGTGTTATAGTTTTTTAAGAAATGATTATGTCTATGCTTAAAAATTTTACACATTTCATAGTATATTTTTTCCATATAAAGTCATATTTTATCTGTATTTTTTGCAATCTGAAATAAATTTCATGTTCAAATCATTTTCAACATTACATTTAACATTAAGGTAAATACATATGTTGAAAAACTACTAAACAATACAAATTTCATTTATGTAGAAATATTCATTTTCGTTACAGTTTCACATTAGTACAAGAAAAAAAAACTTATTTGCCATTTTCTTACAAATAACAATTATAAAAATTATAGCCTATATAATATGATGTAAAATGATTCCTTATAATCAGACTTCATATCATTTTAAGCCTTTTGTTACATAACAGCGTTAAGTGCTTTGTTATATTTTTGTTAAAACATTATTAACTTGTCATATGCATGAATGATTTTTAAATATTTGATATTTATATATGACCTTCTTATATAAAAATAAATAGGGAAAAAGGGTATACAATTTAAAATTTAAGTTTAGATACAACATAAATGTATGTTATTCAATTGAGAAAAACAAGAAAAGAAATATATATATATATATATATCAATTACAAAAAACATGCATTATTTAAAATTTCAATTGATTTAGCTATATAAGTTTGGGTCTATTATAGCGTTCTAAGTATTTTATGCATTCCATCGACACCTTTTAAATGTTCATTGTAATTATTATTTTTTTAATGATTAGTTCCTTATATATATATATATATATATATATATATATATATATATATATATATATATATATATATAAATATATTTATAATCATGATGTTTAATTATGTGTACTATTTGAAAATTTATTTATTATAAAAATAAAAGATCACGGCGGTTCTTTTTCCTCTAACATGTCTTCTCAAGCGAAATGCCTTAAGTCATTCATGTATTGTGGTTATAAACATTAGGTTACCTCAGACTCCATTGATAATTTAAATATCTTGTATTCTTAATAGCATATCCATACTATGCTCAAGTATTTATCTCACTTTCTAAGAGTTTCAATAAACAGTAACTCAATATTTCTTTTTTAAATAAAGTGCGCGCTCTGAATAATATTATATTATAACTTAAAGGAAATTAAAATGCATTTTAATTCTAGAGAACTCAGCTAAGTAAAATTTTAGAATTTAGATAACCACGAAATATTTCTGTACAAAGTATTCACAGAAAAGTTGTGGAAAAAATGGTATTCCTTAAAAATTAATTTGGTATCCTCATAATAAGACATTTATTGCCGTGGGTTTGTAGATACATAATTTTATTCGTCTAAATTTATATTTGGAGCTCATTCTGAATTAACATTTCACTTTTAAAAGCGCTCTGATTTGAGATGAGAATAAAAATTTGACTTATCTGCCAGTCGTAAATTGATATTTAGATAAAGAAACTTATCCTTTATGTGATTATGTATGCAAAATAACTGATGTGTGGAAAATTTTAAAACTAAATGTTTCTGAAGCCATTTAGAAAATATTTAAATGCTTTATAAGAGCAATTTTTTTAAATTTTACTTTCCTAAAACATATATTTACCATTTTAAGATATATTTACCTCAAGGTATAAGTTTATTTATCTAAATTTCTGTATACCGTGTCAAATCTTATAAATTTTTTAAAACTCTTCTTAAATGTGATGTAATACAGCTACAATAGAACTTATTTATACTCGGGTTAGTTAAAAGAACACACAATTAGAAAATAAAAATTTGAAAATATTTTAAATGCTTCAAATTTATAATTTCACTTGATACATATTTTTTCTTAAATTTTGCATGTATGGATTTCTTATTCCCACCTACCTTTAATAATGCGCAAATACATTTTTAAAGTTTTTATAAGGGAATGAAATATAATTTTATTATAAATAAAATATAATTCTTAATAATAACGTTAATTAATTTAAATCAGAAGGAAAAAATGGTAATGGGCACATATTTATCTACAGTTTCTGCAGACGTACTTCGTTTAAAATGCATTTAAATAGATTAATAATTTAATTTCTAGTTTCTCAAACAAGATTTTCAACATAAAAATGTTTATCGATAGTTTAAAAATATATGTAATATATATTATACGAAGGAAACTGATTTTTCGAAAGCAGATTGCCTACATAGTTTTAGATAAATTCTTAAGAAGTTTTTAAAACAAGTAAATATAATTCCATAAATGAAATGTTTCCTGAAAAATTAATAGTTTTTTTTAAGTTAAAAATTCATAAAAAAATTTTCAAAATGTCTAACTGAATTGTTTTAAAATATTTTATAAGTATTTTCATAATCATAGAGAAGTAATAAGACTAATATAATTTAATATAAATATAAATGTATATGCAAATTTAGTTTTTTTTCTTACAAAAATTACAATTATTGTAAAAATTAACGCTCCCGACAAGGTTTGAAAACCAATGTTTTTTAAAAAATGTTTTTCAGAAGAGTCTTTTAGTGCAAATGATAAAAATAGACTCAAAAAGCAATAAAATTATATTTATATACATATAAAATCTCTAGTTTTTGAAAAAAAAAATGTTTTTTTAATGAAATTTCAGCAAAATTTACAACGTTAAGGAAAACAGCATAATTAAATAAATAATAGACATAATGGATTTTTTTTCATACATATACTTCTTACGTTTTGTAAAGTGTAACTGACTGCAGAATAACAATTAATTTCAAAAATAAATATTTTATAAGGGTTTGAAGTTCAAGTTTATGACTTTTCATCAAAATTACTATATGTTTTAGACCGAAATAGACTGTAAAATATGTCTAAATGTAACTTTGATAAAAAACTGCGGTCTATTACACTCCTAAGGACGTGTAAAATATGTGTACCAATTTGTTTTGAATTTAGTTGAAATGCTTTGGAGATATCAAGGAATTTCGTGCATGACTTTTGGTGAAAAATCCAATCTTCAAAAAACGCATTTAAAAAATATATTCATATGCTGCTTAAATTTAATATTATAGAAATAACTTAAAATTATCCAGTTTTATATGTTATACTTACCTAATCTGCAATATAGATGTTTCTTTTTTTTCTAATGTCAACTTTCGAAACACACATTTTCTAAGACCTCTTGTGGAAGTTTTTGTTAATGGTAGTGAGAGCATTTTTTAATTCTTCGAAAGAAATCTGGCATGGTTTACAGACTAATTTCAAAAACTGACAATCAGGAAAGTTTTATAATGACAAACAATACAAACAGACTTATAATATCACAAATATTTGAATGTATATATATATATATATATATATATATATACTTCAAAATCTCTATGAAGTGTCACACACTGCATGTTAAGAAATAATTCAAAACAAATATTACATAAGCATTCGAAGTTGACATTAATGATTTTTGCATAAGCATTTGAAGTTAATATTATGATTTTTTGTCAAAATTGATTAATGTTTTAATCCGAAAGTAACTATAAACTACGATTAAATGTATCTATATATAAATCTGCGATTTGTAATACTCTGAGGATTTATTGAAATATTTGCACCAAATTTCATTCAATTTAGGCTGATTGTTATGGAGATACCCTATTTTTCGAGCAAAAATTGTGTGAAAATTTTATTAAAAAAACACACATTTAAAATTTATTTGTATATTTAAATTAAAGTTAAATAGCTTAAAATTCTTCAATTTTATAGGTCATTCCATGTTTTTCTTCCATTATTGTGTTTCTTTTTCTTTCTTATGCCATCAAGCTTTATACTGGAAATTTTTGCTGTTAACAGTGATTAGCATTTTAGCACTTCAATGCACTCACTATTAAATACTGTTTGTCCCTGTACATTATTATATGAACAAACAATCTGAATTTTATTTAATATGCATAATAAACCATCGAATCTATTATTTAATTTTACAACAATAATGTAAGCACCATACACAATACATAGTTCTCAACAAATACTTTTTTTTGGTAGTATTTGCCACAGAACTGCATGGAAAAATTCATTTTACAGAAAATTATTGACCAAATTAAGTTTTTCAATCAATGTTTAAGTTCCTAGTTAAATAGCCTAATGAATACTTTTCATCATGCTCAGGTTTACTACTCAGTTGTAGCATTTCATTGCATCTCATTTCATTTGCAGTCTTCTGTCCTTGACATGCTGAATCAATTAGAGTACAAGTCTTTTAGTTTCCTTAAAACTTTTTTAATGCATTAAAGAACCACTTCTACTCATATTTTGAAGAAAATTTAATTTAAATTTAATTTCAAACAAAGAAAGAACTGAAAGTAATGCAAAATATAGGAAAAAAAAACTAACAATAAGCGAAATAACATGAACCAAAAATGTAAACACACATTAGCGATAGTCGAAAACAATGTTGCTAATCATCTACAACAAAATGGTTTGAAATAATTATAAATAAAATGTGGGTTAGTATGCAGAAAATTAAAATTAAGGTCTTAAAACATTATTTTAGAGCAATAATACCTTAAAAAAAGATGTAAATCTTCCACTTCCGGTCTTAAATGTCACTACTTCCGGTTTCGTTTTCAACTACCACGCATTATTAAAAAAGCTATATCTTGAGTTCTACCTCACATAAAGTAAAAATAAAGACTCTTATAGAATCTTGAAAAGTAGGACTTTAATTTACAATCGGAAAAAAAAATCGAAATTTTCTTCAAAAAACGCTTTTTCAACCGAGTGGTATACCTTAAGAATGATTGCTATACTCATTCTTAAGCTCTTTGCAATTTTTAAAATCATAGTTGCTTCCAAGCCTTAAATCGAATCCAAAGTATTCAGTAATAAGTAGGTTTCCATCAATTCCATGTAAATGAAAATAAATATAATAGTGCATACATTAGAAGCTCTTTAATAAAAGCATGGGACCATTCACAGTACCACAGGCATACCTTATTAGTAACTGTGAAGGACATTCTCGTATCTATGTAAGATTAACTGCAACTCCAAAGATATTGCATTCTAGATAAAAATTTTAACGATTGAAAGCATATTTCTGCATATTCTGAATCTGTGTAAATGACATAAATGCATCAGAAAAAATATATTGTTACTTTGGCACCTACAAAGGAAAGTTTGCTACTGAGCTGAAGGTCGCTACACGACCCACAGTCAACAAATACCTAAATCTACTTGAAAAAAAATTAAAGGAAATAATTTCTAGTTATAGAAAAGACACAATAATCATATTAAGCCATATTAAGAACAGCAAGCACGCCAATTGTATTTATCTTTAACCTGTTTTATTTACATGAAAGTTCACCTTTATTATAAAAGTTCCGATGCATTCATATGCAGCACCATGCAAATATATAATTTTTAATTTTATTTCCTTTCATTGCTAGAGTGTATTTTTTTAATTTTTTAGCAATGATTAATTTTTTTTATAAAAGTCCCTTAAATCCAGTTTTTAATAAGAACCTATATTCAGTTTATGATAATATTAATACACAAATGCTTTGGGAAGACTGTTCGTTTCACTATTAAATGGCACATATGTTATTAATTTCATTAAAAGTGAGATTCTTCGGCAGTCATTACAACGTTTTAATTTCGGGGAAAATTGATTCCCTTATGAAAATAATTACTGAACTAAAATCACTATATACTCATTGAAAATAATATTAATCACTTAAACAACACTCAAATTGGTTGAAATGGCTCTCACATTAATGCCAGAAACTCAAAAATAAGGAATTGTATTTTAAAAATGAATAGCCATTAAAAAGAAATAAATTTCAAATTTGATTTTATTAGATGAATAAAATCAAGTTATCTTCAGTTCATTAAAAGTATATTTTATTAGAGGAATATTCTTTTCAATTCCTTAATATAATAAAATAATCAGTAATAAACATTTCTTAAGCAATACCATTCTTAGAAATTTTTGAAAGATCTTAAAATTTTCAATTATTTTCAACAAATTAAAAAAGTCTTATGAATATTATATTTTATCAGAAATACTCTTTTTGTTTCTTTCTTTAACCAATATTTTAATAAATCCTTATTTCATGTAATTTTAATTTAGAATTCCCTTTTAATTCGAAACTAATAAAATTGTTTCAAAGTTCTTGAAAACAAATATCCATTCCCAGAGATTCTCAAATACGTCTCTTTTAAAAATGAATTCACTATCATGATTAAAATTTTCATTCAGAGGAAATTGTTTCTGATTAAATACTAATATCAAATATAGCAATGCTTTGTAACTTCAACATTCCCTTTCTTCCGTATTCTTTAAAGGAAAATTGTATGCATTTGATTGCGTATAAAGATAAATTGAATTTGAATCTTCGCTATGAAAGGGCATGCATTTATTAGGAGATTATATGAATTTATGTATCGGCTGTGAATTATATTTCCTGGAAATCTGAAATAGCGGAAAAGTTAATAATATTTCATTTGAGTATTTTATTGTTACATAACAAAGCATGAGCATGAAAACGCAAATTTTGAAAGCTGAAAGGATCAAATAGAAAAGTTATATTTTGGTAACAACAATAGAATTTATTTCAGAATTTTCAGTATGAGTATTTTTGTCAAATATTTTAATATTATTTAGTTGACGCTTCGATTAGTTTTATATTTTATTATTGCGAATAATAAACAATCTCTATAGTTTGCTAACATCTGTATTCAGTCTTTATTTATACTTTTTATGAATAATAGTAATTAGGCAAAAACATTTCTGCCTAATTACTTGTGAGCCTACCTTTCTTGTAGACTTGTTTTTTCCATTTTTTGACTACAGATATTTATATTACATTGTCTGTTTATTTATAATTATTGCTTAATACTTTCTACTCTGAGGTAAACAGTTTTGTTATTGTAGAGTTTTTCCTCTTACAAGATTTCAGAAATAAATTTAAAATCGAATAATTTACAGAAAATAATAAGAAAGCACTCAAAACTGAATTTAAAATATCTAAAACTGTGTCAATAATTTATTTTATCGTCGAGTTAATATATTATAGTATATTTCATTTTTTTTTATCTCTTAATATAAATTAAGTCTCAAAATTAATTTTATAGCATTGTTTAAAATATAATTCAGTAATTCCTGTGACTTAACTTTATGACAAAATAGAAGCATTTAAATAAAATGAATAAATTAAATTTATTTATAAAAATAAAATCAGTAACAGTAATTATTAGTTTGAAAGGGCTTTAATTCTCAAATATTTTATAAATACAAACTATTCATAATTTTTAAAGGGTCAAGAATAATTTGTATACATGATGAGAAATAAAAAAACAGTATCATAATAAAACCTGATGAAATTTCTCACGCCGAAAAAAGTGAATTAATTAGAGAATTGAATGAATAAGAAAACCCAAATTTAATATAAATCGGAATTTCTTATAGTATTTGTTAGTACACTTAATAAACATTATTTATGTATAAAATGAATTTTACATATATAATTCAGCGAAATATCGTGAAACATGTTTTGTATCTAAATAAAATATCATGGATAATTTTGTTTCATGCATGAAATGATTCTGATATCAATAAATTAAAGTGAGATAATTTCAAAATTTAATCAAAGTTATTTGAAAAAATAAAGAAATGGAAATGTAAGTTATTGGAAAGATCGTACAAATTTTTCATCGTTTTCTTATAAAAATCGGTTTGTAAGCAACACATTTTGCTGTAGGATTATATACCTTTCGCTTTTACAATCTAATTTTTTTTATTACTTATAATCCTACCCGCCTTCCTTTTAAGAGAGTTTTTGATGTACATTATTTCTCTCATGTCTGAAATTTTTTTCCATCGATCAAAACATCAACAAGTTATAGGAGTCGTTAACAGTAGAGAACCATTCAAGTTGTGAATCACCTGGATTAATAGATATATGTATATTTTAAATCTTATAAGCAAAAAGTTTCATGTTCCAGTTTCATATAATTTATGCACATTATTATTAACCTTATACGTTTTCACATTTTTCTACACAAAACCCTTATTAAACGTATACTTTAATGGATTAACTTTTTGTTAATGTATACGATTCATTCTATATAAAACGCTTAAGCTTTCAAATCAATGCAACTATTCGTTAACAAATATACAAACAAATAGCAACCTTACAGTCTTATATTAAGTAAATCAAATAGTAATATATATATATATATATATATATATATATATATTTATAATTTTTGCAAAACAATACAATCATATGATAAAATTACGTATTCGTTAAAACATTTCATTTATTTAAAAGTAATATATATAGTATTAGAGATTATGGTATATTTAAACGCCGTTCGTTTGACATTAGTTTATTATTGGAGATTGGGATGAATTTCATCAATATTATGAGCGAGAAATAGTCAAAATGAGTAATTTAAGTATAAAATACCATTTAATAAGCAATGAATTTATTAAAAAGACGTAACTATTTCCAAATAGAATAATACAAACACAATTCCTTCATTTTTGAAGTGTTTGGCAATTAGTTAAGAAAAGCGACGATTCTCTGAGGAAAACAGGCTTTGGGTTAAACTACTTCTTTAATTTCATTATTTCACTAGTCTCTCCTCCAGTCTCATTTTCCAAAACACACGAGGCAGAATTAAAAGATTTTAAATGAGCAAAAATCTTTAATACTTTGTTTTTTTTTTTGAAAAAATGTTAGGAATATAAATTAAAAGAATTTCAAAATAATCTAGTCATCAGATATGTTTTATAAATAATATTTTTTCACAATACAATTAATTTTTATATTTTTTATTGTTCAAATTATTCGGTTAAGTTAATTTTACATTTTAGTTATACTTTTCATAGATAATATAAATATGTTGATGAAAAAAATAATTTTCGATTTTAAATCTAAGTGTTTTTAATGAATACAAGATCTAGTGATTTACTTGATAAAGAGTCTTTTAGGAAATTAAGGCAATTAATTCTGCAGAAGGTAGCCTAGTAATTGCTAAATTGTAGAAAAATAAGTATGAAAATGTAAGTATCGCATGTTTAGAGAAAAATAGCTTCCATTTAGACAGAAATAATATATCAACTATAACTTCGCATTATGTTCGAGAAAAATTACATATCAAGTTCAACAATGGTTGAAATGGAATGAAGAACTTTGTCATAGTGGACAGCATATATATAGTCAACGTCGTTTCAAATAGATTATTCACGCAATTTCATTTCATTCGCATTAGTAATGAATACTGATAATTGGTGGTAAGAGCTGAGTTCACACTTTATAAATAGCTTGTGCTCGTCCCAATTGTGAGTTTCTTGTAAGACAGACACATTGCACGAAGATGAGTATAATATCCGGAAACTTCAGAATATAACAAGTCATTTAAAAAAAATTTCCATATATGTGTTTTGGAAATTGTATATATGTGTAGCATTTACTCTGCATTAAAAGAAAAAATATTTTTTGTCAATATCTGACATTTTTTTATGAATCAAATATTGACATCCTGTTCTGAAGTAATTATTCAATGAACAATTATGAGTTATTCTTAGTATAAACAAAGAATACTCTAAATATTTCTAACTGCCTTTAGCTTTTATGAAATATTTTTTTAATATTTAATTTTTTCTGTTATAGCATACGGTTCTCTCGTTGAAATATTTCTTATAATGTGTGTAAGTGTTCAGCCACATAGTTTATTTTATTTAAAATTTTTTTATTTTAAATTACAATTTTATTGCTGGAAAAACTTAATGGAAAAATATATACATAAAATGTATACAAGTAAATGTATTACATGGCAAAAAAATCAATTGTATCATAAAATAACATTATACATTATTTCAGGAAAAAGTGTGAGAGAGAATACCTGAAGAAATCTTGAAGGAATATATATATATATATATATATATATATATATATATATA
>BMAW01058406.1:0-15590 GCA_019974015.1 Nephila pilipes | reverse complement strand
TCCATTTGACGAAAAAATATTTTGTGCTTAAAATTTTATCTTCCATTTTTTTGAATCGAACGTCAACAAGGCACAGAATTCCGAAATACTGAAATAAGGTATTTCTTGTGAAAGAAAAAGAAAATGAACCTGAGTCGGGCTTTATTATTTTGAGAAGCGCATCGAAACATTTCGATTTCCGATGGTGATTTCAAGCAGATGTTTCGAACGAAAAAAATCTCGTCCTCTCAAATGAGTCCCAAGATTACTCTTTCGATATATCTGGAAGTAGTACTATATCACTATGCGCAGGTGGTACCTCACATATAACGATCTAAGCATTTCCCTCACTATGTGCGTTTGGAAAGCGTAACTATGTATTGAGAAATATGGTGAATATATTTATTTAATATCGTTTGTAAATGGATCATGTTTTTATGTGCATGTATAAAATGAAAATTACCGCACCACTTTACATAAATAATATTTTAGATGGATAAGAAAATTATAGAGTGCAGCATGTAGTTTTCTCTTTGGATAATAATTTTCAGCTGAAGATAATAGTAAAAATATGGAAATTTGAGTTGAATATGACTTTGTTTGTACAAGCACATCGTATATTTGCGTGCTTACGGCTTACTCATAACTACATTTTTCTTTAATTAAGAGAAGTCAACTTTAAAAATAATAACATCTTAACATCATATAAAGTTTATTTTAAACTGCATCTCTAAACATGATAGAATTAGTTACAATTGCTTATTATTTTATTCTCTGACAGACTAGTTCACTTATTATTACCATAAATGAAACCCTAATGTTGGTATTCAGAAATAATTTAATATATCACCAAAATTATGCGATACCTATTTATTAAATAGTTAACTGAGTACTATAAAATTCATTAATTTGATAATTCTCCATACCATATAAATCTCTCCATTTAAATTTCATTTCCAATTCTCCATATAAATTTCAAGAATATTAAAAAAATAATTTCACAATTGACAAGAATTTGCAAATGAAGATCATTTATTACCAATATATCGAGAAAGAACATTTTAGACATCTGATTGTGCTGAAATCAGCCTACCCACATTCCTCCCTACTTAGTATTAAAATCATTGTTTTATAATTTAATAGCATTTTGGATTGAAGAGTTAATTTTTTTTAATTAAAATCATCAATTTTTATTTTTGCATTATGATGAAATGTTTTATGATTTTTATCAACTTTCTTTGTTGGATCTCTGCATGTAACTTTCTAGAATATTCAATAAAGTTACAGTTGTATCAGATTACTTAAATCTAATTGGCATCAACCCAGCTATATAAGGAAATATTCGTTGTATCCTTGGAAACAAAACTGCATTTCCGTAACAAAAGAATTGCTGTAAAAATTGCAGAAAAATATTTTTGTTCAGTTAATGGTATGGAATGGTATTAATGGTGCTTATTTGATACCATTAAAGATGGATATTTGATACCATAAAGATGGAGGCAGATATTAATCAGAAGCAGAATTATATAAAAATTAATTATGAAACTTTTGTACTTCTTTAAGTTTTAATGTGAGAGTACTTAACACAATACATATAAAATAAAATATATTTCATTAAAAGCTTACATAATTATATAAAAAATACTTTTTCTTTGATTTATGTCAAATTTCTTGAATATGGAAAAGGATTAAATGATTATCCACATGATAAAACGAAAAATGTATTTTAAAATAAGAAAAATTTAAGAAATGAATCAAATTCTTAATTCGCGTGACCTCACTAAATCTGAAAAAAAAAAATATTTTTCAATATACAAGTTAATACACGCTTTAAAATATGTAAGAGGTAATCAATGTAGTGAATTTCTTTTTCCAGATATTTGCGTATCATGAGTTGTAATTCAAGAAAAATAAGGGAACAGAGAAAAATATAAAAATATTAAATACACTATTTTGGGTCGAGTTTTAGAAATTTATTGGGAAAACGCTGCTTGTATCATTTTAAAAATGAAGCAATTTCTTTGAAGTTAGTTTGACAGTGTCTAGTTTTATGTACATTAAACATATCTTTTAAAATTAAGATGTTTAAGCTTATTTTGAAGCTATTGAAAAACATTGTAAATTTTCATTAAAACATATTGGTTAAACATTTAAATGTTCAAATTTTCTTAACAAATTCTTAAATATCCTATATTTACGACTAAATTCAATATTATCTTTATTTGTAGAATCTTCTTTCAGTGCATCATATACGAGTCTTCTACTTATTTCTTTACCACTCTAAAATAAACGCAAATTTTGTTAAAAAGAAGAAGAGAAATGAATACAATTTCTGACTTAAGAGTTCAGTCTCTTCTGTAAAATTATAAATATATTTCCCCGAAATAGAATTTATTTCTCTCTATTTAACTTATTTTACAGTAACACAAAGAACATAAAGTAGGTTTGACAAAGTTTCTATCAAGCAAGGAAGAATTTTCTTAATATATGTAGAGAAAAATTAAATTAGAAGTAATAGGACCAGATCTTTATATATCACATGTAGTAGAATTACTCCATTTGAATTTAGTGAATTAAATATTTTAGATGTAAGACATGTGCATACATTTGTTTTCCCTGAATGTATAATAATCTGAGTAAACATGAAAGAAGAAATAGCTTAACTTTTCAGCAATTGTTCGACAAAATAATTCATTCTTGAACATACTTTTAAATAAATAACTATAATATACGTATTAAATATAATATTGATAATTAATAACATTACATACTTTTCAATCATTGAAATTAATTATTAAAATTTTACTTCAATTATTAAAATTTTTAAAAAACTTTGAATAGATAAAAATCTTATTTTATTTCTAGAGAAGAATACTTAGTTAATGAGATGCTACATCACATACAAAATTATATCTAAAAATGCGATTCTACAAAAATTTGTTCTAAAATATCGATGACGAACGTGATCAGAAAAATTATGATACACTCTCTTCCCTCAAAATAATCAATTAATCTTCAAGCATAAAATACGTGATGAAAATATCAAAAAAAAAAAAATGCTTACACAGTTGTTGATAAATGTTAAATGTTTAAGCATTGAAATTATTGTTTTCATAATTTATGTAATTTATATCATGGGACTTTTTTCATAGAAAAGTAATTCAAATTCGAGTTTAAGCACTAAAATATTAAAATAATAACTAGAGTAAATAAAATTTATTTTACAGTCATATTATTGCCTGAATTGTAACCACAAATGATCTATGTTTATATTCAAATTTTATTCTTCGAGTACCTTTAAATTGAACTATATTTATAAAAAAAACCTCTTATTAAAATTCTTAATACTTTGTTCAAGTTACTAAACATAGTAAAATGTTATATTTGAATTGCTTCGGAAAATAAATAAAAATAATTTGTTTTAAACTATTTCTTAAAATGTTTATGCAAATACATGTATTAAAACCACTACTTTTCAATTTTTTTTTTTTAAATTTGCTAATAAACAAGCTATTAAAAAATGAAGATACAATTTATAAAATACAAGAATTGGAAGAAAAAAACCTTAGCATTATTTATTATTTTTAAGAAAGTTAAATTAAAACCATTATTGGTAATAATATCTGATTTCTTGTACATGATAATTCTGTTACTCTAAATTTAATTAAAAAAATTCTTATCTGTAAGTAATATGTTTAATGTAATTCTATTAACCTCGGCATGAAATATAAGAATCCAGAATTTTTATTTTATGTTTAATCTGATTCAAATTAATTTTGGTTTTAATTTATTAAATTTATAAATAATTCTGTTACAAAAAACTATTTTTCTTTTTAATTTTATTTTCATTTACACCTGTTATACCTTACGTGTTTTTCTTTCTTTCTCGATCTCGCGTGATTTCAGTTTAAATATGCTACTCTAATTCCTATTAATATTAAAAAAAAACCCCAAAAATGTATAATAAAAATGTTATATCAACTATTTTTCATTTCTTTTACTATATAATGACACTTGTATAAGAAATCGATATATTTTAAAATCTTAGAAACTTCGAAGAAATAATGCGTAGTTCCATAGTTTTTATGTCAATTTTTTAGAATATAAATATATGTGGAATATTTCTTAGAATGTATGATACGAAGGAAGTTCGATATTACATAAAAATTAGCAAAAACATAATGTATTAATAAATGTTAGGATAGTATTTATCTGATTAATTATGAAGTAGAGATTTTTTAAATTATTTCTCTCTTTTTCTTGCATTCCAAATGGATAACTTTCTTCTATTTCGGAAAAACAGCTTAGGTTATCTTAAAAGAATTTTCTTCATAAGTATTTAAAACAAATGTTTTGAAATGTAAACATAAATTGAAATTTATATGTAAAAAGTAATAATTTAATAAAAAGTACCAGTGTGCTTTACAATTACGAACAATTTTTTTTCTTAAATGAATACGTAAAATAACTTAATAATTAAAAAACATTTTCCAGTAAAAATACGTGGTTTTTCATATTAAAAATATTTTATAAGGGTTTTTTTTTACTAAAGGTATATGATTTTTATTATAAATATATGCAATCTGAAAATATTTTCATCGCATATTATGTTCTACGCCGCTTAAAGTGTCCTTGGTATCATATTTTACTGTAAGTATTCGAATATTTGATGGTGAATGAAATATGAACAGCATCTCGTTTTAAATTACTCTATTAGTAAAGAAAGAAAAATTAAAATGGGATTAATACATATTTGAATATTTGTTCATAAGTATATTTTTCCGAAAATAATTGCTATATATCAGCAAAAATAAGATCAACTCATTACATGTAATGTTCTAGATAACTTAAGTAAATTAAAGCATGAAACTCAAAAAGGACGAATCTATTAACATGGTTCACTTATTTAGTTCATCTTTATATTTATAATAAATACAAACGTATTATTCCAAGATATTATCATAAGCTGTTAGAGCATTTTATAATAGTTAACTAATAGCATTCACATTGAGAAAGAAACTTTTCGCTAAAGAAAGAAAGAAAATTATGGAAATTACACAATCTTCTCTAAAGTTTTTGTAATTACAGCGTGTTCAGAGGAATCGTTAGCATAGCAGAATTTTAAATAATAATAATAAAAACTTTCGTAATTAAGCTTTTACGAAGTTCTTGAAAGAATATTTCCAAATTTTTCACTAATCTAGAAAATATAAACTTCCATCGTTCTTGTACAAAAGAAAATGATAAGAAAACGTTCCACTGATTTATTATTTTCTTTAAAGAAGTACATATAATGGTCTGTGAACTTTTATTCTCAAAGGCTGTTTTATGTTGTCAACCTGACACTCCATTAATAAGTATTATACTTGATAGAAAATACCTTGGTCGTAAGTAAACAAATCTTTGTAAGAAATAATTGAAAACAAAAGTGTATAAACTCAATCAAAAAACAAAGAAATAAAATTGAGATAAATTACTTTTAAGAAAACTGTTCCTATGCCATTAGATGCTTTAGTATTGTATCAACGGTAAAGAAATGATAATAAATAAAATTATTTAATGTTATTTGAAACATTTCTTAGTTGTCTTCCCATTCAGGGATCCAACTTATGGGTTTACTTGTTGAGGCATTTATCTTTATTGCTCTTCACGTCTCATAAGGGTAATTTGGGAGTGTGACTATGTTCTTTCTTCGTATTGTTTACTTATTGCGTCTTGCACAACAAAGAAAAAAAATTGAAATTTAGAATTCGAACCTCATATAGTATCTTTAAAAGTAAGTTCTAATTTGATAAATAAAATATGAAGTTTATTATTTGAATTTATTTAACCTAAAGGATATATCTACACTTTGTTATCAACTTGGGAGGAAAAAATTTGTTTTTTCTTTCAAAATTGACACAAAAATTACTCAATTCGAAACAAATTCTCGAATGTTTTTACTTTAATCCACTTAATTACTTTTACTAAAGACTTTTCCGAATTTCATTTTTTTTAAAAAAAATATTATTTAAGTCAAGAAACATCGTTAATTTTAAAATTATTTAATTTTAAAAAAATGTTAACCGACAGAAATGTGCTTATTTTTAGGCATTCAAATCCCATTCTAAATTCTTGGGAAATAAAAGAAATCATTAGAAATCAACTCTTTGTAGTCAGTCCCATAAATCATTTCTGATTCATAAAAAATGGTATTAAATCAGATATTCAGAAGGTTGAAATAGCAAATTTTGAATTTAAGTTTATGACAAATGAGGGCAATTTTCTCTATTTAAACGTTCACTCCAATGAACAATTTCCCTCCTCCTTGCAATACATATATCTGAACAAAAGTGTTTTAAATTTAGTAAATTAGAACAAAAGTATTATAAACATTGGATATGTGACTGAAAGTATCAAACAAACGTTCTACGTTCTAATTGGCGCAAGATAAAAGCCATTAGAAAACATTGAAAACAGTTTTAGTTTGGGAATACCTTTCTCATCCATTCATGTATAACTGTAAATGTAAATTACTACTAAAAGTGATGCTTTTTAGATTTATATTTTTAAAAAATGTATCAAATTATTGAATACAAGATATCACTTACAAAGGACATACTTTTGAAAAGACATCCCTCATTTGTAATTACATGTAAATGTATATAAATTGTTTGATTTTAATCGAATTTCATACATATTTTAACATAAATGTAAATATAATAGAATTATCTATTATTCAGGAAAACTAAAATAAATTTTTTGAGAGTCAAGAGTAAAAATAAACCTTTTATATAAAATATTAATGATATATAATGAAAAAAAAATTCATAAAAAAGATTCCTGTAAAGAAAATGTTTCATAGTAAGATGAGATATACATTTTTTTTAAAGACAATATTAACTTGTTATAGAAAGAAAGAATTTCAGTTCATCCATGAAGTCGAATTAATTGTCAGATTTAAGATTTTGTTCCAAATATTTTGTCAATGAAATTTAATTTAATCTAATCGGTATTTTAATGTAATACCACAAAAAATAAGAATGTTGCGCAGAAAAAGGTTTGTTATTAGTGTTGCAAAGGAAAACCATTATTCTGAAAATAAATGTGTATAAATACAAATTATAGGTAGAGTTAATAATGTTATCAATTATCCCTAATCTCTCTTAATCTCGCATGAATTCATTCAATAAGAAGGCATCATTGAATCTAATCGATTTCTAATTATATGTGCCTTTTAAAGTCAAGATATTTAAATTATTATAACGTTTTATGTGGAATTGTGTTAGCTTTTTTCAAAATAATTTCTTTTCTCCTCCAATTTACATTATGTTTATTTTTAAATGAAGATACAATTATTATATATTAAATTAAATTTTCATATTTTTGATATAATTTTTGAATTTTTTTTCTTATTTTTGAAGAATTTCGTTATTCTTTGTTCTGTTAAAATTTTAGTTTGTTATTTGCTTTTAAAAAGTAAATATTGAAGGGGAGATTTCATCTGAAACAAATAATTTTGAAACAATACCGCTTTATAGTGTCTAAAGTCTGTAAATGTAATTAGCCTAAAATTACTCTATTTACAATATTTTCCAGTTTCTTAGTTTCAATTTCCCCTTTATCTAATGGTTTACTTTGTTTTCTTTCAATTTATTGTATTTTTATATTTAAGTAAATCTTTTCTGTTAATATCCATATAGCTTTGTTATACTTTTGATTCTATACATAATTCTTCTATATATTTTTAACATTATATTATTACGTATTTTTTTAATTTATAATATTCTCCAATCTTTAAAACAAAACTATATTCAATATTCTACTAGTGATTTCAATTTCTATACTGATTTATTTTATTTTATTAATTTTTTACTTTATGATATATATATATATATATATATGGTAGACCACATTGTTTTATAACACTTATTAATATTAAAATTTCTAATGGGAATTTTTTTTGCATTTATTAAATTAAGTAACAAAAGTATAAATAAAATAAGTAATGCCATGATATAAAATATATTTCGTATTTTCATCACTTGGTGTTCTGCAGGAAAAGAAACAAAAAATCCCAGACCGTTGCAAAACAAAATCAAAATTAAATTTATTTTTCTATTTACGTCAAACTTTGTTGCAACTGAATTCAACATAAAAGAAAACAAATTTTCTTTCAGGTTTCTTAAAATAAAAATGGAGTTTAAAAACACATACTTTTACTGTTTATTTTGCCCTCAGCTGTTTACATATCAAATTTCTAAACAATGGCGAGTGTTAATGCAAAATTATGTCTTTTGTACATGTCTCATTTTTTGAAAGTTAACTGACTAAATATCTTCAAGTGACATATTGTATAAGTATGACTTTTACCTAATTTAATGTTGCATTTTTATTCACAAAAACTTTTTTGATTGTATTATGATAGATACTCGTATATCACATTTGGTTTTATAAATGGTGGTTGGTACATATTTAAAATAAATCTCTGTTATAAGTTTTTATTCAAGTTCTTATTATGTAGTTCATATTTAAAATTAATGTTAAATGTTGGCTGAAAATTATTTTTTTTTTTTCAAATAATTCAGGTTTGAATGTAATTGGAATAGATTTTATATTGATAAGATTTTTCCCAAGGCATGTTAAGTTTGTTCTTTAATTGCAAGGTATGATAAGGCTTAATAGAATTTTAAAAAAATCCAGTGATACAGTTAAGTGCATATTCTAAAGTGTTACAGAAATATTAATGGATAAATAATGTATTTGCCCCCACATGAATAAAATTCGATAATGAGCATTGAATATGATCTTATGTTATGAGGTTAGAAATACATTGCAAAAATTTCTAAGCAATGCAGAAGTTTTTAACCAGCTATCGGTTATGCGAGGAAACTAGAAATAACTTTATATCAATTTCAAAATCCGGAAAAAAATGTATCTTACATAAAGTAGTTACTGATACATTAGTATAATCTACACAAAATGTTTACCAAATAATTCATAAACTTGAAAAACACAATATGTGGTAACTCTCAGATATATTTTCTGCATTATTTCGTATCGAAGAGATAGAGATAATAGTTCCCTAGTATTTTTTTGTACTCTTAAATATATTTATTTAATAGGAAATGATATAGAGCTTCATACATTGAAACATAATATATTATTGTATCTCTGAATATTTTTAGTTTTGATTCAAAAATTCATCCACACACTTTTTCAAAGTATTTATAAATATCTCCCACGAACGATAAGATATTTATGTAAATTGATTTTTTAAAATATTATAATACTTACTTTCAGAAATTTTCCATAACGTAGGCCATTTTGGACTCTCGTCGTCACCTCTAAAACCTGGCTTCTATTGGAAAAAATATCGCCTTCCAGCGGATTCTTGTCCACTGTGGAGTACCAGGTAATGAGACAACAGACTATCTGACTAACAGGGGTGATATGATTAAGTGGAATGTTTATCGTCCTTTGCCTCTATGTGCAATGATAAACCTTGTTAAAAATTCTATCAAAGCTTATGGTCAGGAGTACCTTTCCAATTGTTTATCTCACAAGGCTTGGAAAAATACTGTCTCCAATTTGAGTAATGACCCAAAACATAGAGCTGTCGTTGAATTCCGCCTAGCCACAGGACATGAGTGTTTACGGAAACATCTTTCTAGATTCAAAATTGCTCCTTCCCCGGCTGGCACTCTGTACAGCTCTGGTGAGGATATGAACTCCGCTCATCTACTCCACTGCCCTACGCTTCAAAAGTCTTTTCTTTCAGAACGTTACTGGGAGGCTAGAGATAAATAGGATTAATAAACTTTGTTGCAGCATTTCTTGTTCTTATTTTGTGTTTTATTCCCTTGTAACTTTTTTTTCTTGTGCTGTAACTATTTATAATCTGCCATTGGATAAAAAAAAACCCTATTGAATTGATTTCAAAATTAGCTATTTAACTGAAAATAAATTTCAATCTTATTACATAAGAACTTCTTCGTATGTGAAAAGAAAGGAAAATTCCTATATTATTGACTTTTTTTGTTTTTTTAATTGATTTTAATTTATCCAAAATACTTTGTTGGAAAATTAATTTTCTTTCTATTTTTCTGCAAAAAATTGTGCTTTTGGAGAAACACATAGAATCAAACATATAAAATTCCTAATTATTTTCACAAGATTTGTATTAAAAATAAATTAGTTCTGAAAGAAAGCTTGTTCCTATAATACACTAACAAAATTCAAATAATATATAATTTTGTCTAATATACAATTTGGAATTCTAGAAATTTTTACTATGCATAATTGGACGTAAATATTTAATAAAACACAAATATTTTCACATAGTTATATATTTGTAACTTACAGCTCTATAAAAATCGAGTTATTCTTTAAAGAATTTGGGGATTAAAAAAAATTAATTAAAATGTCGAATATATATTATTACAAAAATTTTCCAAGGAGTGAGGGAAAGAAAATCAGTCCAATACGGAGAATAATGGCAAATATCACTTTATTTATAAATTTCTAGGATAACACAGGTAACACAACTTAGGCAAAAACAATACCAACTGATTCACAGCATGTGCACAATTTAGTGACACAGGCACAGGAACAAAGCTAACTTTTAAAGACAGTCACAGTTATAATAGCAATGTTCAGCAAACCAGCATACAAGTTCTAAATACGGATTAGCTTCGAAGTATTTTTCTGCACTTCCATTGCAGGCCTTGACGCGCGATTCCCAGCAGATATACTCTATTTATCCGTAAATTCACCTGGCATGCTTTGATCGAAGTAATTACCAACATCTTCCAGGCGATTTTTCGATCGATTTCTGCAATACGGACTCCTAACACAGGCTCCAACATTTCCACTAACTTCAGGCTGTATCTCCAGCAGATTCACTTGGCCACGCTATCTAAGGCAGATCCATTCAAATGATTCCCTGATAGGTCTCCGAAGCAAACTCAACAAGCTGATTCCTTGCCTTTAGAGCTCTCGGCTGCTCATCTCTTCCAACCAGGTTTGACGTCACATGGAAAAATTTGCGAAAAGTCCATAATTATCTTCCCAATCAATAATTAGCTTATGTTCCAGCTCTTTGAGATTTTTCCATTTGTTGCCAAAGATACCAAATGTTTTTGTCAAGTCGCCAATGCAAGGGGTTATTACTTAAATATGTACGTATATACCCATTTAATATATATATATATATACATATATGTTTGTATGTATATATATATATATATATATATATATATATATATATATACATACATACAAAACTACTTCAATGCAATTATATAAATAAGCGAGAATAAAGAAGAAACCAAAATTGTAATACAAAGAACTGTAAGAGCTACATTTATTCTAATAATTATAATAATTCTAGAAATTCTAATAATTCTGATAATTTTAATAATAATAAGTGTTCTAATAATTTATAATAATTCTAGAAATTCTAATAATTCTGATAATTTTAATAATAATAAGTATTCTAATAATTCTAATAATTTAGAACAACTTCTTAAACTTATAACTGTATCTATAAAACTTTCGGTTCATATTTCATAAATAAACTATAATCAAATTTGTAATTTATACTTTATAATATATATATATATATATATATATTAATATACATATTTTAAAAATTATAAATTATACTGCATTTACAATGCAGTTAAAGCTAAAAAAATACTTACTTATTGATTTGATCGACGTTTAAAGTTCACACAAGAAACTAACAACATACATTGAAAGTAAATTTTTATGAGTAAATTAAAAACTATTTTGTATTTGTAAAATTAAAATATCTTCGAGAGTTTAAAATTCTCAAAATTCGCTAAAATTGTTATACATTTATTTTTCTAAATAGGTATGTTATGTGCAATTCTCATGGACTCACATTTAATTCTGGAAAATTTCTGAACAGAGCTATAATGAGAGTTTACAAAATATTGATGTCTTCTCTTTCATAATTCACTGAAAATATCTTATTTATCTTTTAAAAATATTTATTGGTTGCTTTAGTTTTATTTTATATAGCTAATATATCACTACAGAATGAAATAAATTATCATGGGTTTACAAATAGATATAAAGTATTCTTTAATTAAGTTTGTTAAGACCGTGTGGGCATCAGATAACCTAAAAGCTGCTTTGTATATTATAAATAAATATTTTTTTTTTAAATTTCTGTTATAAACGATTAGTACAAAAGTCTGTTAAATTGCTATCATTGCTAAGAATTTATTATTGTTTCAGCGAGAGTTGATAAATCGATTTCTGGTAATCCATTGTTTTGTTTACTATGTTTCCATTTGAAACATTTATCTAGAGTCATATTATTTGTTAATTTTTTTAAATTTAAGATGAAGCAACATTTTGATTGCTTTATCTTAAATTAAGTGGATACGCAAATGCAATATTCCAATTCTAAGAATTTTTAGTATATAATTTTCCTCGAAAACAACTTATTTGAAGAATTATTAATATTTACTATTTATCTAAAAAATTATACAACATTATATATAGCCAAAGTAGCTGATGCGGAGCTTCAGTTCCTAAAAATTAAATATACTTTCTTTTACTAAATTTTGATTTTAAAATTTTATATATATATATATATATATATATATATATATATATATATATATATATATATATATATATATACTTTCATTTACTTTAATGTAAGGTTTCAAGATAAATCCCAATTAAATAAAATAAATAAGATATATTTGTTTTTATCCAAACTTATCTGATTGATTGTTTATTACCGTAGCACTCAGAAACAAAGCAAGATCTGCTGTCAAATCTTTCAATTTTAAAAACAGAGCTTACACCTTACTCTCCAAAATGCCATACCACGTTAGTGAAAGGACTTGGCTGTATCGCATACGTATCGTGAATAGTTTTTATTAGATATTGGGTCTATAGAAACCACTAGGTTTGAGCATATTAAAAAATGGCGGCCCCGAGCTAGCGACAATAACCAATAGACTGCTGCTGCCACTATTATAAATTAATTTTGAACAGTATTCCTTATTCTGCACAGATATTTGATTAAAATTTATTTATATTAACATATTATAGAATCACATTACAATATGAACTTGAAAGTATCAGTAAAATATAATTATTTTAATAGTTTAAATGATATAGTGTATAAGTAATGGAAACATAACTCTAAATAACTTCTTATGTCATTGGATATAAAACATATTAATTACAAAATATTATTATCCAATGAAAGAATATAGTGGACGCATTAGCAATAATACTTCTTTATGCAGTTAATCGTTTTCCAATTCATTATTTTCATTCATTTCTCTTGATAATTTTAGGTTTAAAACATTTTTACAAAAAAATACTTCAATATAATTATATAAATAAGCGAAAATAAAGAAGAAACCAAAATTGTAATATGAAGAACTGTAAGAACTACATTTATTCTAATAATTTATAATAATTCTAGTAATTCTAATAATTCTAATAATTATTCTAATAATTATAATAGTGGTATTCTAATAATTCTAATAATTTTAATAATAATAAGTATTCTAATAATTCTAATAATTTTAATAATAATAAGTATTGTAATAATTTTAATAATAATAAGTATTCTAATAATTCTAATAATTTTAAATAACTTCTTAAATTTAGAGGTTTATCTATAAAACTTTCGATTCATATTTCATAATAGACTATAATCAAATTTGCAATTTATACCTTACAGTTTTTAAAATATTACTAAATCTATACATAATACAATAGCACACATATATTTATAAATATTTACATATCTAATTAAATTGAAATAAATAACGAATATAATACCACAATTAAACTCAATTTCAAGAAACTTGAATTACAATTATGAAGCCCAATAAGTTTAAAATTGTGGTATAAGACTCCGTTTTAAAATTGTAAATAAAACATCGGAAAAGTATCTGCTTTACCTTTACAGTTTCTTCCCAAAAGCACTTAGCGCTTGCTGATCAGCTTTTACTCTTTCCAAATATCCACCAAATTTAAAAAGATTTTTATAATCTTTCTTGGATCTAAAGTACATTTTAGGAATTTTACATTCAAGCAAGAATCATTCTAGCAAAGCTGGAATGAATAATTCATCTTTTCACGTGCATTAGAATATCTTAGACTAGACAGATTGTTTTCGTTAGTTCCTAACGTTCCATAAAACAATTCATTTTGAAGAATTAAGATAAATGGCTAAAAGTGCCTAGAGTTTTCCTTGTTTTTTTTTTCTTCAGTAGGTTTTTTTTTGTAATGTTTCTTAGTTCTAAGGAGCCCTATTTATTGTTTGTACAAGTTAACTGAGGTTAAATTCATGAATAATTGAGTGTTGTCTCCCTTAAGCTAACTTATAATGATGGGTATCTGTAAAAGTTCTCAGTATGCATATCCGTTTCTTTCGCATGTGGACCGTTTCCAACGACATGATTAACTAGAGGCTTGAATAATGAGAAAGGAGGAGCAGTCAAGTCAGTGGTCAGTTTTAGAGTACATGATTTCTGAAAGATGATTTAATTCCATTCCTGCAACTCATATCATCTGATTGCGCTATAATTTATGAGTCCTATAACTAAAACCTTTTTACTATGGTTTTTGTTTTGATCATGTTTACTCATACTGTGAGATACAGCAATTTGCATTAATAAAATTTTTTATGGAAATGTTACGTTAAATTAAAACATGGCTCGTTTTTTAAAAATTATTTATTCTGCTTAAGACTATTAAAAGAAACAAGATAACGTTTAAAAGTGTTTTACATTTTTTTCAAAAATTAAATTAAGTAATTTAAAAAAAGAGAAAAATAGATTTTCCAGAAGAATGCAATATTATTTTTTCGATTAAAATGCATTTTATATATATATATATATAACATATTTGTATATATAAGTATACATATGTATGTATGTATATTTATATATACAAATATGTAACATATGTATGAAATATATAGATGCATAAAAAAAATAAGCAGTTTACTTCACTGAAATACTGAGTAATAAACTTTAGAACAGAAAGAAAACATTCAAATATTGAAAGTGACGTTAAGTGGAAACTAATATGTATCCGAAGCAAGTATAAGTAAACATCTGAATGTTTAAATTTAGGAAGTAGTTTTTAAAAAGTAACTCGTTATCAACAATTGTATCTTTCTGTAATTAATTATTACAACTATATATTTTAAAATTGCATCTTACCAATGAGCTTATTATTAGCTTTATTAAAAATACATTGTTAAAATTTTTTTTTTTTTTTTTCAGTTAAAAACTTCATTTCAAAAAAATACTATTATCAATAACAGTTTTTGAAATTAAGTTAGCTAAAGCTATTTTTCTATAATTAACTGAAGAAGCGAGCATATTTTCATTACAGATAATATAAATAGTGATTGCTTTCTATGCAACAAAATTCATAAAAGATATGCGGTAGTAACTGTTAAGTAACTGTAAGATTAATCTATATTTATACATCATTAAAATGCTATTCTGAATTTAACATTTTCTGCATGATTTTTTATCATATTAGAAAAATTGTAAGGATATAAAAAAGAATGAATCTAATTCCATATAAAAGAATGAATCTAATGAATCTAATTC
>BMAW01058396.1:20189-50292 GCA_019974015.1 Nephila pilipes | reverse complement strand
TCTGCTGTTCTTTTCTGACAGTATGTAACTTGAACTAAAATTTAGTATTTTTTTAACATAAAGTTAATTATTTACAGAAGAAAATAAGTGACAGTAAGAAAATATTTCTCAGAATATTTTATATCAATTTATAAATAAAAAAAAAAAAAGAATTTAAAAAAAGGGGCTCTGAAAAATAAAAAATCTTAAGTACAACATTTTCGAAGAATAGAATATTGCAAAAATTGATTGTTTGCTTTATTGAGAGAGTACTTAGAAGAAATACAAAAACTATTGATCACTCACCTCATAATTATGAAGTCAACTCAAATGATGAAAACAATACTGAACAGCAACCACCCTCTCAAAACATAATCTATAGCGTAAACATTTAAGTATTCTTGTGATTTGACTATAATTCAAAAATATAAAAAATTATTTTGCTATTAACTATTTTCATTACAAAATGGGAATTGTTTTTTCTTCGTAGACTTCTAGTGTTCAGTTTCCAGTATCATTCATAGTACTAATTTTCTACGTCGTTGCAAAATAATTTCTTCCCCACTTCGATTTCTTTTGCATATTGGAAAATGATGTGCCCTATATCATTGGTTTGATTCGACATAACTGTCCAGTTGTTTCAGCAATAAATTATAACAATTTCAAGTCGAGCAGATAATGACACTGTTTGGTTGCATACATGATAATAAGACATCTAGGAACTGGAGATGACGTATGTATTTCATGAAACTTAATTATGCAAAGTGTTTATTAATGACACAATCTCGGAAAACGAGCCAGAGAATACAGAGTAAAAGGAAATGAATAGCGAGGTTAATGTTAGGGGCAAACAATGTAAAATGAAACAAGATAAGCATTTTTGAAAGAGGACTATATTAATTCTTTATTTAAAAAATTCACAATCTATCGTTCTCATACAAATTAAAAGAAAATGAGTAATTTGGTATTTTAAATGGTCCTGGATGCCTATAGTAATTAGATTTTTTATCAAGAATTAATAGTGATACGTTCTGTATGTCTTAAAATTTAATTGCACGATTTTTTCAAAACAATTCAGCATGTGAAGATTAGTTTCCGGAATATTTGGATTATCATTTTAACTTTACAGTGATATGCAAAGTATTTTAATACAAATTGGAATTTAATTGTTGGAAGAAAATGTTACGGAACAGCAATGCTTTTGCGTGATAAGGTCATTATTGTTTCGAAGCCTTCAATACCATAATAAAACATTTAAAGAACGAATCCTATCTTATTTTATATTCATCCACGGACCATAATTTCGAATTACAAGTTCTGTCTCTAATAGCCATTGAATAACTGTGATGCACGATATAGTTGTGACATGTCATGACCGTGAGTTCGAAGTCAACGATGCTTTAGTCAAACACATGTTCGTAACCCGTTTTCACCAAAGACCCTCTTTTATGAGAGAATTAATTCACGTTAAATATGCAGGAGCTGTATGTTCTCACAATTACGTGGTGTATAAATCAAGACACAGTTGCCATTTCAGATGACGTCCTCTGAGGGGGTTCAAAATTATGAAATTCGTTTCCAATACCCATCGTATTACCTTAAGTGTGATATTAATAAACACTGAAAAAAAATTAATAAAAAATGAAATTAAAAGTTTATTGTTTATAGTTAATATTGTAACATTCCTTATACTTTTTAGTCCTAAATTATACAGTAATCCTCTTTATCACAATGTTATCAAAAAAAGAATTATTTATAAGTTATAAATAACTTCTTCGTTGTACTGTGTCATTCAAAATCATGTTTTAATGCATGTCAATGGAAGAAACTTAAAGCAGTTACTAAAAATGTTACATTGTGTCTATCATTATTCCTTTTTACGGAAAAATTGTTCTATAAAAGGGTAAAATATTAAAAAAAATCTTCAAAGATTGACTATTGAAAACAAGATGGTTATCAAACTATTTCTTAAAGAATTAAATTAGTATTCGGTTTTTTTTTATTTAAGGATTAATATTATTTTTATTTCGTTAGAAATATTAGCAATCCTTCAGAGCGACCGCAGTAACCTAGTGGTCATGTTGCGAACTCATGACCAGTGTATTTTCGTTTGAATTGTGAGTTTGACTTCTGATGTCACTAAAGACTGATCATGCAGACTGGTTGAAGCACATCAATTCTATCGAGATCTTAAGTGCTTCCATGGCATGATGTGTAAGTTTGGAGAGGGAGATGCCCGCTCAAGTGAAGTCCTCGTAACTTGAACGAAGTCCAAAATTGCGACGCTCGTTGCAAAAAGCTTTATTGGTGTTTTTAAGTATGATATTAAAAAAAACAATCAAAAATCAATCAGTTAACCAAAACTTACGAAAAGGATTAGGATATACTCAAACAAATATTTAAAATAATTACACATTTAATTTTTTTGAATTTTTTAAAAATTTTAATTAATAAAATTCTCCTTTCAGAAACAGAGTAGTAATTTACGTCATTGCAATTCAAATAAATTGAACTTATACATATTTAAAACACAAATATTATGTTAAAAAAATACTTTCTTTTTGTTGTAGAATTTATAAGAAAATTTACAATATGTTACTTGTATCACGATCCATATACTTAGGAGGCGAAGAAATGCTTTGTTAATTAAAGTAAACCATTTTCTGTTCAAAGCAAAAAGTATCAATTTCAAAACATCATAAGTAAAATTGTTAGACAAAATGCTCAATGTTTACATGTCACAAATAATATAAATTAAAATTTATCGTTTCAAGCGATGAACGGGTGGTAAAAAAGCACATTTGTAGTTGTACAAAAAAGTAATATTTTCTTTTGAGAAACTTGAAAATAGTTCTCTTTTGTAGAACTTAGAAACCAATACTTGTTCAAGTCCAAATCAAAAATTATATATTTAAAGTATTTTAATTTGTAACGTGTATATTATTTTCCTATAAATTTTCTTTTTGAGATATTTCCTTTTTTTTCGCTTTAAAACAAAAATTCGTGCTAGATAAATTCATCTACTTAAGCTATTAGTTAAAATTAAACTCCATGGATAAATTTGCATCCAAGCTTTTCTCATGGTTTCCGTCAAAGCTAAAAAATGAAAAAAAAAATTACATAAAATTGTTTTAGGATAAATCGCTCGGTATTAACTGAAAATAACTAAGAGAACAAAGTTATTCAAATGAGTCAACTCTATTTCAAAAATGCTATATTTTAATAACAAACTATAAATGAAGATACATGTATGAAAAGCGAAAATATAGATTTACAAATTGTTCGATATAATCCTACTTTAGTTACAATGAATTATTCGATCACACCCTTAAAAACGATATGAACCTTCCGATATTTTATATTAATTGAGGAATCTTCTGCCAAATACGTTGAAAGTGGCAATTGTAATCAATTTTGAGCAATTTGTTGTTTACATAAGTTTCAGGAGTAATTTTGTTTACAGTTTAGCGTTTACAAACCATACAGAAAGCTAGAAATCACATTTGGGTCAGTATCAGGTTACTATAGGCCCAATCTAAAATCAAGTCATTCATCCTCTGAACGATTCAACTGGTGAGGTAGTTCGTGAAAGTTCCTAAATTGTTTCGTCAAATAATAAGTTTTTGAAGAAAACTCAAGGTGAAAGATAGAGTGATAGTAGATTTTAATGGCGCAAAAACAAGGTCATCTAATGCTAACAATATAAAACTTTCACTTTCTTGTATTCATGTAATAATTATGCTAAAACACATGAAAATAAAAGATATTTGAGTTTTCGTTTGTATTTCTTTTGTATTCATTCTATATAACTTTATCGAAAATATGAATTTTCAAAAGGATGATTCATTTTGATTTATACTGTTAGTTGTACTGTTAAGCCATTTTAGTTATAATGTTTATACCTTTAATATTGACCTAGAATAACTATACTTATTGAATCTGAGTATTAATAAAATATCAAAAATTGTCATTATTTAAAAATATGATACTGGCATTTAAAATATATTTTATTCTATGTATTACTTGAAACTTATAAGTATGACTGTCGGTATTTCTGATCTTCAAATAAAGATTTATTCGTAAAATAGTTAAATTTGATTTTAGAGTGTTTCAAAAATATGTTTTCCTAATGCTTTCTTAATAACGATAAAAGGAACAAATAACTGTTAAAATTGTTTTCATTACAAAATTTAGATTTAAATTTTTACTAAGTTTTAAAAATGTTTTCGTGAATATTATATTTTATCTATATTTAGCCGACTAGTGAATACCATAAGAATATAAATTTAAATTAAAATATATCAGGGTAAATTCACTGCGATGGCAAATATAACAGCATCCATCATTTATGAATAAAATTCTCATCAATAGAAAAGAAATTCATGAATATTTTTACCGGTGTATTTCAACCATTGAAAATCTGTATCAGAAGGAAACAGATACATCATAGACATTATGGTATAAAAATAGATTTGTTAGAGAGGGAACAAAGGTTAACGTATTGTATGAAATGCTCATCAAATTTTTCCAAGTTATGATATCTTGCTAAAATACAACTGTATTTAAAATTTTACTAAAGCTACACTAAAAATCTACATTATTAACTTTTATTTTGTCCACATATAACAAGTAAAGATAGATAAAATAAAATTTGTTCCCAATATTTAGAAACAATTGATTTTTCGATAATATAAGATATGATTTCAAAACGTGCTTGTGGTCTTGGTGCTGATTGTAAATTTCATGATAATGAAAAATCATTAAAATGTTTGAAAAATATGAATAACTTTTCATCCTTTCTTGTCAAGAGTAAACAAGAAATGCATTTAGATCAACTTTTTGAGTCTTATTTTTATTTAAGTGAAATTGAACTAATGGTTCTCATTCGGAAAATGAATTTAATAAAACATTATTTGATAGGTTATATAATTCATATAATTAGGCATAGTTAATTATAATACTTATCATATTTAATTTATCTATCGAAATCGGAGGAATAAAAAATAAGAATGGATGCCATGGTTATTTCGCAACAATTAAATTCATTAATTTGCATTTGTTGATTTGTTGGTATATGAGAATGTGAAGATATTTGATCACACTTTTGATTTTTCTAATTTATATTTAAATCAATACACTAAACTTTGCTATACTTAAAAAAAATTTCATCATTCGCTCATTCCTCAGTATTTCAGCCAATGTGAGCTAAGTTGTCTTATACATATTCGAAACATGTAAATTAATTACCATTTTTTCTTTCTTATGAAAAAATAACCTTTCGCTATCCAAAATAAAAAATTTCAGAATTCATTCATCAACAAGACAAGATATCATGGACACTCTCTTACCCAAGGGAAGAAAAAAAAACTTCCCATCACACCACCGATCATGATTACATAACCGTATAACAATTAGCAGATTTTCATTTCTTTTCGAATAAAATAAAATCACTTAGTTACTTTCTTCGGGCTTTCATTTCCATAAATCGTTTTCCTGCATTTTCCTTAAAATCTTTTTAACTTATTAAGGAAGCTGAAAGGCAAAAAAGAGCGAGATATCAGTTTAGTTTTTATTAACGTCGCACTAGAGGCAACACGATGGCTATTGGCGATGGACATCGTAATTTTGAACCACGGTCAAGTGACGAGGAGAATACCTGAGTTGGCACCCCACTCTGAGCAAGACATCAGATGGAGAGAAAAGAAATTCGTTTGAGATGGAATAATGAATTAATAAAACGAAGATTGGGAAGGAAAACATGGAATTAATAAAGTATTTCGTATTCCTATCTTCAAGAATGGTAAAGGTTAATTGATTTATCAACCGAAAATTAATTAATTCAAGATTTTTTAATATCATTCGCTGTTCAATTTTTAGAACTCTTTTTATACTCTCTCTTATCTTCTGTTTGTATTTCCACTACATTTCTTAATCACTCTGAAGAAACAGTGATGTGTTGTAATAAATGGACATATAAGAATGTTGCATTCAGGAGAAAATATGATATTAATGTAATACAAACCATTTAAGCATATATCGTTTAGAGAATTGATTTGAGAATTAGATATTTTCCAGTAGGTCATAAGTAATTTCATTCCAGCCAGTTCTATTTCAAAAACCACATTTTTTTTTTTCAAAACAGTAAGTATAGTCCTAACATTATATTTATGTAAGAAAGATTTTGTTCCACGCAATTTTACTTCAAATCTCAAATGCAATTAAATTTTAAAGGGTAACTTTTCAACATATGAAAGTGGTATTAATATAAGTATTGGAAATTTTATCACTAAAGAGTAATAAAACATAAATCATGAAAAAAAGAAGGGAAAATATTAAATAATGTTTTTTCCTTTTATAAAATCACATACATCAAACATTTATAAAAAAAATAATGAGGCATTCACTTTTAGATATACCTTGATAAAATTTAAAAACTATTTTATGCTTTTAATTTTTCAATTATACCGTATTTCTTACATAATAATATTTTGTATTCAAAGGTTGTTTCAGATATAAGTTGAACCAATTAATTTTTTGCATAGAATAAATTATCGAATTTTCGAATTAAGAGAAAATAACATTAATATTTTCTCTACATGATTATAGACTAGCATTTTTTGTTGCAAAATAGTAGATTTTCGAAAATTCTTTTTCCGAAGAAAATTAAAAGCTGTAACAATATCATCCTTTATATTTAAAATATCTGATATTTCAACTAAAAACAGCATTGAACGAACTAAAAGATACCTCATGGTATATAAAAGACTCAATAGCTTCGGTGAAGAAACTCTCGAAAAAGCATCCTTAAAACCTTTATTTCTTCATCGGAACAAATCTTGTTAAAAGATAAGATCTGTTCGTGTTTCCACCAATCTCATGTTTCGGTGATATTTCTATCCAATCTTTTCTTTTTGAATCCACATAGAGGGATATCGAATGGTCAAAGGTTAGCGAAAACGATCTTTTGATGAAATCTCTGTTACGCATAGAATTGACTTAGAACAAATTTGTTATACGAGTTTACAGTTTGATTTTATTATAAAATTAAGAGTACAATGACAAGACAGAATGTATATGCAAAAAAATGAATCGTAGCAAAGGCTACAAAAATTGCTAAAATTCATATAAGAATTACTTGAACGAATTTTTTCATGATCACTGAAATTTTTTCGAATCTGACTATTTTTATTCCTTTAGAGCTGTTTTTAAGCCGGATCTCGTTACTTCAAACGACTTTCTGTTTCAATTACTTGTACTTTTTAAATGACATTTTTTTCTGCCAAAATATTTCTTTCCGATTTCAGTTTCCAACGAAAACCGCAATATTTTAAAGTCGTGTTTCTTATTATGAAATCACTTATTATTAAACTTCAATTGCTTTCATTTTTTTAAAAATGGAATTTTTTGAGCCAAAATGTTTCTTTCTGATTTCAGTTTCGAACCTAAGTGAAATAAGGGAAAATATGATAAGGAAAGAAAGGTGTAGCAGATGTATCGTCGAATTAAATGGCATTGAATCTTTCATCTGCTGTGAAATAAAAGTTTCAATGATACCGATGAAGAAACTCTTGAAAAAAGTGCTCATAAATCTCATACTTTGGTAGAATAAATCTTGTTAAAAGACAAAGGAATAGATCAAGTATTCACTACGCTTTTATTTCGTAGAGACTTTCGAGTTCGTATTGATTTCTAGTAGCTGTTTTAAGAAATCCAATTTTTTTTTCCTAAGAGAAAGAGACATCATTGTGAAAGTTTCGGTAGCATTTAAATTTGGGTAGGTTTTCAGAATTGTTGGTTCTGTTCCAACTTTCAAAAGGATAATAGCATAAATAAGAAACAAACTTATTTAACATATTACAGTAAGAACTGTTTAGGTTCAGGATGCTTTCCTAAATGAAAAAGGGCTAAATGAAATTATTTAAACAATAAATTTGAATTAATTTTTAAAAGAAAAATTAAAAAGAGTTAGACGGAGTTATATTAAAACGTAAAAATTGGGCAAAAGGAATACAGGATCGGAAATATATATAATATAATAATTCGCTGAATATATACTCGTAACATTTAAATATGCATACAAAATGAATGAAAATTTCATTTTCATATGAATGAATGAAAATGTTCTTCATTTTCATAACGAAGGTTCTGCCTCTTCTTTTACTACAATTAACAGAATTTAAGGATAATCAAGAAATTTTGATTACTTGATTAAATTTTTGAGATTACCCAAAACGAATACAGCCACCAGCGCTTCCGCCGAACATAATCTACAATGTATTTGAGTGATTGTTCACTAACGATACACTTAGAAGCAAAATGGGGATTATTGACAATCACCCAAGAAGAACGAGCTCATCCTAAGCATTTAGAACTATTTAACTGATTACCTGGCATTGAACTGCATCTGTAGTAGCCGAGAAGTCATGTCATGGATTTGCGGCTGGCGTTGTTTTGAACGAATCGTGGGTTTTGAGTCTTGATGCCACTAAATACAGACGGTGTAGTGGAGCAAACGCATGTAAAATCTAGTCAAGGTCCCAAGTTATTCCATTTACGCTCTGGGTATGTTTGGAGAGAGAGATGTTATGTCATATTTCCTCCTTGTCACTTGATCATGGCTCAAGGTCTGTCGCCAACACCCCAAAGCAGAAGCATGAATTTTTAATACGTTCTCTTTTTCCAAAGTCCAAGAAAAATTTTGATTTGAATTTTGAAGAGTCTACTCCTCCTCTAGATGGTTTCCACCGAAGATGTATCTTTGATCTATAAACATCTTATTAGTGGGCAGGCTCTCATGCTTTTTTTTTTTTTTTTTTTTTTGTCTATGGAATTTGAATGAATATTTTTTCTAATTTCTCTAAATTTTTAGTGAAATTTTTAAATGTATGTGAGCAATTATCCTATTTTCTAAATAATTTAAAAGACGCTAAATCAAAATTCCTCCTTATGCATGGTAAACATCTGTCATCCGTTAAATCATACAGACCAATTTGTTTGTTATCAATTTGGGAAAAGTTGTTGAAAGTGATTTTGTCAAATAAATATCTGGTAAAAAGTTTTTGAATTCTTCAAAACAATATTCTTCATCCTTTTCAATTTGATTTCGAAGAAAACTTTAGCTGTGATGACGAAATATTCCATTTTGTTTCGTATATGAAACACAAATGATCTACAGATTATTTTGCTGTTATATTTATCAATATTAAGGGTGCATTTGAAACTATAAATAAGTGTGTGTTACATTTAAAACTTTTAGAAACATACATTTATTTCATATATTTCATTGAGATATTTATGTCTTGAATACCAATTTCGTTTTCTTAACAAGTTTTCGAGATTTCTGAGTGGGAAATTTGCACTTACGGATCAAGGATTGGATCCGAAAATGGACTCGCTATCTGTGTCTTCTACTAGGTTCTTAAATAATGTACACAAGTTAAAACTGAAATTTTATTACTCAGTTTTCCAGATCAAACTTTCGGCAATCGGATTTGCAGTATTATGAGAAGTTTATCATAACCTCCAAATTTCTAACTATACCAACAGTTTAAAGTCAGTATTATTACTGCAGATTACCTGAAATAAATCAGCTTTAATTAATAATATTAAATAAATTTTAGCAACTTATACTGAATTTTACTACTTACACAGGGTTTGGGCCCATGCCGAATATCATTATAATGAAATCGCGGATTCAATTGCAAAGCTCGCAGTCATTGATGGTGAACGAATGACAGTCCCTGCCCCACGGTCTCATTTAGTTAAGATTACAAAAAAAAAAGCAATTTGTCTCTTTCTCTCTTTCTATTTCTGATTGGGAGATCTGGTCGTCAACATTATTACTGTATTCGGGGTCAGTCCTATATCCTTAGACTGGATCTGAGTTCTTATTACTACTTTCTATTTAACTGGTCAGGATCCCTTCAAAATTTATCTAAATTGTTTTAATTTTGAAAAATACAAATTGATCTTCCAGTCATTCTATTAGGGATGCTTTCCCCTACATTTTCTCTTGTCTTTTTACCAGGGATTTTCATTTAAACTGTCCTATTAATGAGGCGAAACCTATGTATCCGAAGTCCATGTGTGAAAATCCTTAATTGTATTTGAAGCTTAAATCCTAAATTCTTAAAGTTCATAAAATTACTCAGTAAATTTCTTAAATGATTTGTGACGCCTACCCGATCCGGGCTGACTCTTGTGCCATAGCTAAATTCCATGATTAAACACTAAGACACAATAAGTCAATCAAGTGACACTAGAACAATATTTACAAAATTTATTAACTTCTAATTAGTATAACAACAATTATTTATGCTCTCCTGGGGAAGAATTCTATTAACCTGATTCAACCCACCAATAGTAATCTAACAGACTCTTACCACTAAGTCTTCCTCGACTGCAACTCAAACTCCGCAACAAATGTAGCAATCTGGAATAATAAATCTCTTGAAATACTACGCCTTTAATCCTATCGCCTATTTCAACCTCTCTTTTCAACTCCTCCTTCTACCTCTCTTTCCACTTCTCCTTCAGCCTCTCTATCACGACTTTCAGTCCAAGTTTATATATTTCCTGACTCTCCCGCTTCACTTCATTTCTACCTGCTTTCTAACTACATATTCACGTTTCATTTTTAGTTGGGTAAAGGTTGTTTAGCAAAAGCAATCAATCTCATTTAAAAGTCCCCAAGGTTAGTGAAGAGAAACCGCGAATAGCCCAATGTCACAGATTTATTTCTTATAATATCTCTTAATACACCCAACTCTTTTTTATACTGTCTTTTATGCACGATTTTGAAATAACTTGGTTCACCAATATACTTTTTTACACGAATTTTTTGTTCTAGCACGAATCCCCCCCCCCCGAATTTGTTTTTTAAATTCTAACTTTGACAGTGTAATCGGAAGGCAGTCGGTTTACTTCCACACATGTGTGGGCATTTTCTTTTCCTTTTATGGCTTATTTACTTTGTATTCTGGAATACCTGATTACAATCACTTTTTTACTTTATTTCGTTGTACTTCAACTCGAACACAGCATTTTGATTTCCAGCCAAACTGGAAACTCATCCCGACGCAGTTTCATTTATATTCATTTGCATAAAATAAAAATACTTGTTTGAACATGTTATAACTTGAAATATATTCTTAAAATCATAATTTCTGACATGTATGATATTTTTTTTTTCCAAATATCTGTGCATTTTTTCATTTCGATAATTCTGGTCAATAACGACGAAGTCGATGGTGAAGTTTCGTTTTTAACGGCTGATTCAATTCGCGAGGGCATGAAATTTGCTACAAGTATGGAACAACATTTTCTTATGTTTTTGATATAGAGCCTACACTGAAATTTCAAAGTAATCTTAAGTTTTCTATAGCAGGATATCAAAAATTTTAGAAACAACCTGAGAAATAATAAAAAAAAACACTGCCGCTAATAATAAACATTATAACAACCAAAAAATCACAAAGGCCCCTAATAACGAACGAAATTCTTCATTTCAATCAAAGCCGACAGAATTGGGTTAAACATACTGACACATCTACTTATATTAGCATTTTTGATTCAGTTCGTAATAAAAATGCACTTATGTTATCAAGTAGCAATGAATATGTTTTAGTAGATTTATTCCAAATTTCAATTTGTATTTGTATATGTTGCATGTACCTATTTAAATAAATTTTCTTTTTACACTAATATTAATTTTTATGAAAGAAAAATTAATTTTTCTTTAAATGTGCATTACGGATTTCATTATTACATTTTTGCACTGTTTTTTTGGAAAATATTTGAAATTTTTTTTTTTTTACCTTTCACGATTTTTTAAAGTTGTGGTACATATCCTCAAATTTACCATTGCATGTATTTTTACTCGATTTGTTTTGCAAGTTTTTCTAAGGAACCTATCTACCATGTACAAAAAGAGTTCGGTGTATTTTAATTTTCTTTATTGTGTAGTTATAATTGTGTATTTCATATGTGGACATAGTTTCGTCTAATACTTCCTTTTTGTTCACGACTTTGTGGACGCTTTTGTATTGTGCCACTTAGCCTGTTATACATCATATTACAGCAAGAATATTCCTAATGTTAGTTTTTTAATTCCTGTCAAGCAAATTTTAGCTCTGTAAATGCATTGTAAGCTGTATTTACTTTTGATTTCAAAATTATGTAACACCTTATGTTCTTTTATGAATAAATGCCGAGTGCGGGAATGATTCTCTCCCGGGGAAGGGGGGCAGTTTGTAACCTTAAACCCCTTGGGTTATCTTATTCCTCTTACGCATTCTGACAATAGACCTCGTATCGCTTTTCAGTGCGACGTTAATAAATAGTTACATCACATCCCGAGAATGGACTACTACCACAACAAAATGAGAAATAGCCCAAAAGTGCCTTTAATAAAATCAATTAAGTGTGCAAGATATGCACTATTATAGGATAGGATAAAGAATAGGCAGAAAAACTCTTATATATAATATCAAATACCATATTAAAAATAAACAACCTTGCGCATTTTTGTAATGCAGAAGGCGAAAACTGGTAAAGAAAGCTACAATAATACCAAAAGCTACCAAGGAAGGCTGAACCAACAAAACATCTGAGGAAAGAGAACAAAGAACATATTACGTACGAAAGGGCAAATAAACATTACGATCATTATAAACAATATACCACGTACATTATTTACATACACAACATAAAGTTCTTTGAAGGTAATTCAAGTATATATGCACCATTATGAAAATATATACAAATGCAAAGTGTGGAATAAATAAATATAAAAAGCCAAACCACTATACAAGTAAACAGTAGCATTGGTCGACCTGCAATAAAAGGAACAAATATAGTTAAACATTTTTAAGAAAAGTCAAAAACGAAAATATAATGAATTTAAAATTAAATCTTCAATTAATTAAAATTTTTACTTGAAACAAAATGAAAGAGGAAGTGCATGAAGATCAAACAGGTTTTAAATATATAATCACACTTATAGCCGAAATAGAATTTAAAAGGAAATCTCAAACCAATGAAGCAATAATGATTTTGGTAAGGAAATCATTCCTTATGGTTAAATTAAAGAAGCAGGAAAAAAACTAATGCATTTTATCGGAGATTTTTTTTTTTTTTTTGCTAATTTAAATTAACTTAACATGAATATTATAAATAAAGAACGAAACCAAAAAAAAAAAAATTACCAGAATTATAGGTGGGCTCAGTAAGATGACAATTTTCTGTAAAAATGCTTTGGACCGTATACTGATTCGCGTCCTCGGTAGATCCACAGCGACAATTTGAGTCAGTTTTGAATTGAAATTTGTGAAAATAGTATGGGGACGGGATATGATTAGTTAAAAATGTGCCTAAGAAAAAGGTTAGTTTGAATGTTAAATGTCGGTAAGTATTTCGTGATCCGTAGACCTACGTTAGAAATTGACCCCAAGCTCTTCCAATATTCAAGATGTGTAATTTTTTTATTAATTTTTATGACGTAGGAGCGAGGGGTAAGCAAATCCACTTCATCATCTGAAGTTAAAAGATTAATAATCATTAACATTCATATAATAATTTTCTAATTTTCATTACGTGCTTTTACTCAAATAATAATATAAAATTGTTAGCATATGGATAATTAATTTTTAATTAAATTTAAATAAGATTATTTGTTGGTTAAAATATGGCGGTGGGTATTGAAGACAGGTGGTCTGTATAAATATGAATTGAAACATTATAATGTACTGACCAAAAGACAGATATCCGACAGATTGCGGATATCCTCGCTTGAAGGACACTATTATATTTTTTTAAAAGTTATGTTTCTTGAAGGCTCCCCAGGAAGAAATTATATACATTAAAACCAGTCTAAAAATGATCCTGGATCCTTTTATACCTCCTTTTATATCCTTTTATACCTCCCACTCTCAGAAACCATTCAAAAGATTGTAAAAAGGCGAACCTATATATGATACTGTGAGCTCCATCAATATACGACTTCATGAAGCCGAACAAATCAATATGAACAGATGTACTTCAAAACATTATATAAATAAGGTGGAAGTAACTTTTATTCACATATCTGAGTTTTTTCATAGTAATAATTAAACCATTTTAATAAGTCTAGTATGATAAGGTATAAATGGAAATGTTTCTAATTCCTCTAAAATGTCATGTGACTGATACGTAGGCATCTGAGTCCAGCGAAATTAGATAGTAATTGTTTGGCTCCATTTTATTCGCAAGGTTATATCTGCTAGTTGAGCATAATATGCCCGGAATGATACAATAGAAGAGATTGAGGAATAACTTTTGGCTTCATGATGATGATTAATTATAATATAATATTTTTGCATTATAAAACTACGGTAAAGACACTATTTTACCCGTCTTAAGGTTAATCACAAGATTAAAATTTCAAAGTAAAAGTATATACCAATTAATTAAATTAATCGGTTAAAACCAAAATATCTTTATTTACTCCTAAAATAAAGGGGATGCTTTCCACAGCAAATGTCCTATCCTCTTGTCTTAATAAATTCTTTAATCTATCAATGATTTCTCAAACCAGAATAAGATGAGAGTCCTTCCTACAATTGTTCAGATGGCGATGAGTCCTATTCTCACTAAACTTTCTGTAAAAGCCAGAATTCTTCCATGCATATCACATTAACATTTTTCTCATTATCGTAAACTTAATTATTTCGAATGACTTCTTCGTCGCTTTTAAACGACCATTATACCTAATCACTGCATTTCTAAAGTTTATTTAATTTGCCTTACGTTCCATTTCAATGGGGAGAAGCTGGAGAAATTAAATATAAAATATAGGAATGAAACCCCACATGGAAGTTGAAGGGGAATAAATCGCAAATAGCCCATGTTTCAATGTACTATATAAGACTTAATTTTCTTAATAATAAAACATATATATACAATTACAAGGAACCTTTTGCAACAGAATAGATAAAAAAAAATACCCTATATGACTAAAACAAAAACAAATTATATAAGAGCGATTTACTTTAATAAACACATGGAAAGCTATCATATGAAATGTGGAAAACTACCATAAAAACAGAAATGAGTGTTACATTTATTCATAATGTGATTGGAGTAACATTTCAATAAAAAGAAGAAATAAAAAGATGCTTGAAAATGTAACGAAGAACAATAATAGAACAATAATATTATATCAACAATTTCCATTACAGAGTAACTTCATTTTTAAATATTACAAATTTTAGATGTGCAACAGGAGATGTCGTAATATCCTAACTTTCAAATATTAATACGCATAAGAATTTTAGATAAGGATAAAAGATTTACGTGGGACATATATATATATATATATATATATATATATATGACAAGAGAAAAAGCCTGCTCTTCTATTTTTTATGCATTCACAATTTAGCTTTATCTCATCTAAAAGATTTTATAAAAATTTGAAATTTTCATACAATAGTGATTATATTAAATATTGACAAATTCGTTCAATATAGGCACAAAATTTATATTAGTATTTCAAAAAAAAGATTTAAAAAACTATGTGCTATCTAAAAGCTTTGTTTTACTACAGTTTTAAAGTATATTCACTAAATTGCTTGAAAAAACTATAACCTCTTTCTCTGCATAGTTAAAGACATAAAACAACAAAGAAAAATAAATGTAGTTCCTTTGAGACTTCCAACCAAATTATCATCTTATCCATTTGGGTAATTTGACTTGCAATTAGAATTGCTGAAACACAACATCCAGTAAATTAAATGAGTACTAAGACAAAAAGGAAGTGTCAATTTGTGTTGTCATAAATTATGATGAAACGGGAGAACTGTTAGATGATGTATTTTCTAGGAGGTTTTAAGCATACGTTACGTTAATAAATCATGAAGAAATAGAAAAATATTGTTGGCAGGCACATAATCAAGTAGAGTAGTAAAATGAAAGAACAAAGTTTAAGATTCAGCGTACATTTTAAAACTACATTTTCTTCTTGTAAATGCATAGCAATTTTAATCATATATATATATATATATATATATATATATATATATATATATAACTGTAAATGTAGGTAAAAATGAACCAAATATTACAGAATTTGAAATTTTCAAAATTTGAAGGAATTGAAAATTTTTGATAACCTGAACTTTTCCAAGTATTTGAAAACTAGTCTTAATTTCCCTATTAACAAAATATAATGCTAAAATATGATTATAAGACTAAAAATGTACATTTGTAGCCCTTCCAATGTTATTATTTCGTGACAAAATAATGAACAGATGGGATGGTTTTAGGAACAAATATTATTTAATATTCGACATGTTCCACAACACAAGACAGGGTACAAAACATACATAAAACACAGATTCACGAACATCACTCCATCATTCTGAATAACGAAGTATCTGGCCTTCCATCGAGCTTGTGCTCATCGTGCTTGCGCTTCGAACCAAAAAAGGACATGTGGTGCCATCTGGCTACCGTTTAAATGTACATGGAAGGTAGAGCTAATTTACTGTGTTATACAATAAAATATTCTGAAACCTAAAATCCAAAGAATTAAATTAAATTTAAAACTCAAAAAATCCCAAAAAATATCTTTAAGAATCAAAATTTAAAAGAAAAAGAAAACGAAAATTATAAATAAAATCGAAAGAAAAATCAAAATTTTGCAAGTATAACATTTCACATTTATTAAAAGTACATACATGGAACACAGAGAAGAGAACCCATATATAGAAATTTACATAAAATAGTTAAATTAAAAAATATTTACTTAAATATAACTAACCCTTTAATGCTTAATTTTGAAAAAAGCTTGAAAAATGATTAAAAAATTGCCTTGAAACCAAATATTAAAGAGCCTCCCAAGTGAAAAAAAATTTTAAACTTCGCCAAAATATCAACTGCTCTAGAAAAAACCAGTCAATAGTCAAAAGCCAGCATAACTTACATCGAATATTGAAATTAAAAATTACCTTTCAAATACTTAGAAAATCATATATTTATAAAAAGATATACTGCAAGTCGAAAATAAAAAAAAAAAAAAAAAACCAAATTTATAAAAAGGTAACAAGAACAATATATAGCAATGCAGTTTATCGTACTACTTTGTATTTAAATCTAAAAGAAAATTTTTTTAAGAAAAATATTTAAAAGAAGAAAAAAAAAATCAATTAAAAATTAAAAAAAAATCTTACTATAAAATGAATAAAAAATAATTTAATTAAAAATTAAACTAAAATAAAAAATTTAAAAAAATAAAGAAATTAAGAAACAAAAAATGAATAAAAAATAAGAAAAATCTTTAAAAAAATTTTAAAAAAGGAATTAAAAATAAGAAAAATATGAATTTTTTTTTTAAAAAAAAACAATTTTAGAAATATGAAAATCTATTCCAAAAAATGAATTAAAAATAAGAATTTTTTTTAAAATTCAATAAATGAATAAAAAATAAAAAAATTAAAAATTTAAGGAATGAATTAAAAATAAGAAAACACTTAAGAAATATAAAACATAAGAGGTAGGATTCAAAAGTTATCGGATTGACCCTATAACGTGAAACATTTTTGCAATAGAGCAACTACAATAATGTTTCTGTGTTGCTAAATTCTTCCGCTTTTCTAAAAGTACTTGTCCCAAGTCACGTGCTCTGTGGCTTGCCATGGCGTCGTATTTTGAAGGCGGATGCATTTAGTAACCGGCGAATGAAAGAATTGACATTCGTTCAGAAGAGAATGAATATGAAATTTAGGTTTCGCTGGGAAAGAGTGCTACGGAGATTTACAAAATGTTGAAGCATGTGTGCGTCAGTGATATATTATCGCGGGCACAAGCTTGTGAGAGGCATCAACTTCTCAGAGAAGGCAGCGAAATTGTCCAAGACGACGAAAGCTATGGACTTCCGCAGACTTCCCACACTGCTGAAAACATCGAAAAGGTTTCTACGGCGGTGCGGAGAACAGACTTTAAACAATAGCGCAATTAGCAGGAAAATGTTGGGATATCCGAGGCTATATGTCAACCGATACTGACAAAGGCACTTAACATTCATAGGGTGTGTCAACAAATCGTTCCCCGTATTTTAAACGAATATCAAAAGACAATTCGAATAGAGATGGTGAAGGACTTAATCTCAGTTGTTGACAAAGATCCTTCCCTTCTTGGAAGAACTGTTACTGGAGACGAGAAATGATGTTTCTTATACAACCCGCAATCTAAGAGAGCAACAGCAACGTGAAAATCACCAAAATCTCCTCACGCAAGCAGAAATTCCACCAAGATTTATCTAAAGGGAAAGTCATGATAGAGGTGTTCTTCGATATCCACGACCTTGTGCATCTGGAATTTATTGCTGAAGAATGCACTGTGAACAAAGAACAATTTATAGATATCCTTTGTCGTTTGCTGGAGTCGATTCGAAACACAAGATAAAAATTGTGGTTGGGAAGTCATGAGTGCTTTTGCATGACGACGCTCTTACACACCGTTTTCTCCTCGTCGCTGACTTTCTTGCGAAAACGAAAAAAATTGTTTTGCCACATTCTCCTTACTCCTCTGATCACGCCCTCTGCGACTTCAGCCTATTTCCTGAACTGGCCCGTCAATTGCAGGGTCGTCTATTTCCATCTGCGGATGAAGTTAAAAGTGCTTCCATGGCTGAATTAAGAGATATGGCTAAAAATGAATTCCAGAAATGCTTCTGAGACCTTTATAAGAGATTATAAAAGTGTGTTGTTGCTGAAAGGTCTTATTTCGAAAGAGGATATGTTTCATCAATTTAATTGGTAATATTTTTTGAGTTAAAGAATCAGTCCGGGAATTTTTGAATACTATTTCGTTAATAAAAAAATTAAAAAAAAACCAGGGAAATAAATATTTGATATTTGTGTGTTCTTAATGTTATCTAAGCTATTTTTAATATTACAAGTTTTATGAATTTATTAATTGTAAAATCTTTTTTGTAAAATTTTCTGTAATAATTTATCTGCTTTTGTAATTTAAGGTTGACGCTTGGTTCAAAAATCTCCAGTACAACTTACAGGTAGCATAGCTTGGGCAATAACAATACAAAAAGAGGCTCAACACTTGCACAATTTAGTGAAACAGGTACAGGAGCAAAACACACTTTTAAAAACATTCACAGTTATAACAGCAACGTTCAGGTAGCCAGCTTACAAGTTGTCTGCTACGGACTTCCTCCACAGTATTATTCTGCTCTAACAGGGCTTGCCCTGGTTGTTCATAGTAGATAAATGTTGTTTAGCTACAAATTCACCTGCTACACTCGCGCAACTCGAAGTGTCGAAGTTATCCAGTCGATCTCCCGAGCGATTTCCACAATACAGACTTTGACAGTTGCTCTAGATTCAAGCAGAATCTTCGGCAGATTCACTCGGCCATACTATATTCAGCAGATCCACTCAATCAATTCCCTGATAAGTCTCCAAAGCTAGCTCCAAGCTCAATTTGAATTCTTGTCTCTCTCTCTCTCTTTTTTTTTTTTTTTTTTTTTTTTTCAAAGCTCTACGGGTACCTATGCGGCGTAGCCGCCTTTCAACCGGTGTCTTGCTGGGAACTGTGAGACGACTAGAGTTATTGAAGTTAGGATTGGTTGTGAAGGAGTGCGGGAGGAGTGAGGGGAACCAATGGGAAGCTTGCTTCTTCTTCTGCAAGATTTTGTATAGATGTTGTAAAAGAATTTGGAGGGTGGTGAGAGTGTTATCTGCTATTGGCTATCCTGGAGCATGGATTAAGTTAAATAAGAGGAGGAGGTGGGAAGGGCATGCTCGGTATTGGGGTTTGAAGTTTTTAGGACAATCTAGATATGTTTAAGAGAAAATTAATAGTTTAAAGTTAATACACTTATGCAAATTATTATGGGGGCTCATAAGAGTCAAGAAGAATAATTCTCGGCCATATTGTTTTATTATTAGGTTGATTAATTTCTAAGTTTTCATATTTGGATTATTGTTATTTTGTAGGGATGTAAAAACGTTTTTTGAGATGGTTTGTATGTGCCTACGGAAGGTATTTATTTTTAGAGCTTTGCGAATATCTGAGTTTTTCATGAACCATCTTGCTTTGGCTATCATTCTGAGGGTTGTATTTTGAATAGTTTCAAGAATTTTAATATTACTTTTGCTAGAAAAACCCCAAACCGGGCATGCATAAGTTATTACTGGGCGCATAAAGGAGGTGTAGATAAGTCGCTTATTTTCTAAAGTCATTTCAGAATTCCGTCCAATTAGGGGGAAAGGTTTTCTAGTTAAGTTGCGGAATTTTTCGCGCGAGTGTAGTACGTGTTATCGGAAAGTGAGTTTTTTTTATCAAAAATGATACCGAGGTATTTTGTGGATTCAGACCAGGGAATTTGAGTGTCGTAGAGTGTGGGTGGTGGTGGGAGGGTTTTCTTTCTTGTGAAAATAACTGCTACAAATTTTTCTACGTTAATTTTGATTTTGATTTCTTCTCTCTCTGACTCTCGGGATAATTAGTTATACTTCTTCCACCTGGTTGTGACATCACACTGAAAGCGAAGTCCATAACTTTCTTTCTAATTAATATTTCTCTCGGTTTCCAGCACATTCGGTATCCTTCCAATTGTCGCCAAAATCACCAAGCAACCAAAACTAGTACCAAATTCATTGCCTGGGATAAAGGGACATTACTTATACTTCCCTTGAAATGTTCGTAAATCATTTTTTCCTTCATAAGATAGCCACTGCATTGAAGCAGGATCTGATGTACGTAACTATATATATATATATATTGAAAGAAGACATTTGAACTGCTTCTCTTTTTTCTAAAAATATTCCACATTACTTCACAGTAATAGGAAATATTGAAACCCAGTATTTTTAACAAGAACACTTCCCCGAAATTTTAAGACCCAGTATCTTTAACAGGAGCAACTCTTCCACTATTCCGAAGCCATTGTTCGACTCAAGCATTGTGTATCCCATAAATCTGAAATTTAGTGTAGTATTTATTTGCTTAATATACAGATTCATATCAATGTAGTGCTTCTCTATAATCATGAATTTGACAATTTTATATGAGTTCTATAATTTTCGAAATATAAACAATAATTCCAAACGTTAAAAGTTAGAGTCTAGTGAAAGAGATCTCTTCGAATATGCATTGACACAATACTACACCTAAAGAGTATTATCGATTTAACACTATTATCGAAATTTCTAGGTATCCGGAGAATGAGAAAAAAGAAATAAAATAAAACATCTTTACAGGAATCTATCTTTAAAGAAACCGAGTATAGTTTGTATATTTACATAAGATAAAGACATTTATTTCGAAGAAAAAAAAAGACTTCAATTTCACTGTGTGAAGTTTCTATACCATTTGCCACCTATTATCCAAATGGTTGTCAAAAATCAATTTAGAGCAAAAATCCTCAATATATTTTCCATTTTTTTTCCTCATTCAGACATTGTTCATATCCGTATTACATTGTTCATATCCGTATTATCTTTTTTAATCATTCTTTCAAAATTACACAAGGAAGCGAATACAAATAAACAAAATAAACAACTGAGCTACAGTGATCTTATGTCCTTAGAATAGGGCTTTGAGTTAGTTTTTTCTTGAAATTCAGACTAGGGAATAATGAAAATATCTCAGTGAGTAGCTGCAAGAAATAGACTCCATTAAGAAAGTGTAGAAATGTTTAAATTTTAAGAATTATGCGAAAAATAAAAGTTCTAGGTAAAATTTAAACAATTGAAATATGATATTATAATATATTTATTTTATAAGAAGATTTCAATAATTTCTAAATAACGTAATAAATGACTAAACGAGAAAAAAAATATTAAAAATAAATGAAAAATAACTGTTAACAAATTATAAGACCAGTCGTCTAAGAGCAATCAAAGTATGAAATTTAAAACGATATTGATCATCCTTTTTTATTAATAGCTTCAGGCATTCTGAGTTTCATTTATACGAATAATTGGTTTCGGCCGATAACGAAATTACTATGCCATCATTTTACTTTGTACTATTTCCACTTAATGGTCTGACGAAAACTGTTTATCCTTTGCATGAATTTTAAACATAGTATACCTCAAGGTTCCCCTCTAGTTTTAAGTCTGTAAATTGAGTTGGTGATGGTAAAACATTTTTATTTAATTATTTTTTCTTTTTTAAGCCATTCCTGGATAGATTTTGACGCGTGGCAAGAAACATTCTCCAATTCAAGCATCCAGTTAGCACAACCTAATAAAACCCTAAAGGGTATCAAATGATCGTAAGATATAGCTAGATGTTGTGCAGAGTCCTTATGTTCCAAAATTTGCTGAACATATGCAATGCATCATGTGTTTGCAGCCATCGCGACCAACAAGTTTAAATCTCTTTACATCAGCAAAATTAATTTGTTTCCACAGATTGTTCCATGAAAAAACATTTTTGGCCCATTATAGTCATTCCAAAAACTTTGGTTCTTTATTCTTCTTTATAATTTTGTGTATGCATTCGATATAACTGTACCAAACTCTGAAGAGTGAAGACTTTTGTTAAAAGGTTAAAAAAAATTGTGAAGTCCATATCCCACTTTCCCTTCCCCACATTTAGAGTTGTTGGAAAATTGCAGTAAAAAATGATTTTTCGAAATACTTAACAATTAATTAGTATTGTGGTAATCTGAAGATAACATCTCGAAATGAAAAGAGAATTTCCTTTTCATAATGATTCGGGTAAACCGAAGATCCGAGTTAAACAGCTCCGACTTATTTAGACTCAAGTGTAAAATTATTGATATTCAAAAGTTAAAATGCTGAGAAAAGATTTTAGTAAACATCTTGTTGAAGTATATCAAGCTTCTATGTCAGTATTTACAGACTAGAAAATGTTTTGTATTAAAATTTTTAGATAAAACTTTTTTATTTTTATATGAACAAGGATTCACTGAGTTAACAGAGATTCTAGAGAGAGTGAAGAGGGATTTTACATATTCTGTGTTGATAGATAATAAACTGCAAAGTCTTTCTCCGGCGCTTCTTCTATTGGAATTTTTTACTTATAGGTTCTTGAGTTAGAATTTAAAATGGTTGTGGAGCTTAATAATGGAAGGCAGACAAAACAACTTGTGACCACTAATAGCGAACTGGATCTACACAAACACGAAGAAAGTTTCCGAACCGCGTAGGGTTTGAAAGAAGAAACCGTGCGAAAATCATGCTAATTTCAGTAACTGTTATGGAAATATTCCTACTTGTACATATAGATTTCATATTAAAAATTGCACGAAGGAACCGGATGAGTGTTGCGTAAAAAGACTGTATGAATATGCCCTTCAGCAGTATAGATTTATTTGAAAAAATATTTTCTAATGTGTGTTATGAGGTTTTTTTTCATGAAATATTACGAGAAAATACTATCTAATTAGGATAAAATTTGACTGCAATACTAAAGAAAGTAAATATGTGATCTTAATTAGGAACTTATCGAACAAAATGGGGCAAATATAATTGAATTGATATTTAAGTAAGAAAAACAATTCCAAAATTTGAAACTCAGATTTATTTCTCCTACAATTAAAATTATATGAGTGCGTCAGATGATATATCATTTATATGGTTCCATTTAGTTATTTTTAATAAATTAAAATACTTTTACGTATATTCCTTAATAATGTTTTGTAAATTATCTATACACTCATTGACAAAAAAATTAGCTCACCAAGAAGGAGTCGTCAGAATGAAACGAAATTTTACGTACGTAATGACTACTTTGATTTAAGTAAATGATTAGAAAATCAAGGAGAAAGGATCATTTATTTCAGAGAAAAAGGCAAAGAACGGAGGATTTAATACCCTGTTGAACCCCTTGTAACGCGAATGCACGATTCAATACAATCGGGCATTGAGGCATACAAGTTCTGTATGATGTCTTGAGATATTTCGTTCCATATTTGCTGTAACCTTGCCTCTAGTTCGTTCAAACTCGTGAGATGCCCCACTCGCTTTTCCAAATGATCCCAGATTTGCTGGATTGGAGACAAATCTGGGGATCAGGCAAGCCAAAGAAGGGTAGTAAGAGTGCGGAGACATTCTTGTGACACCTTTGCCGTGTGAGGACGAGCATTGTCATGTTGAAAAATGGCTGCTGGGAGCCATTGCATGAGTGGCAACACATGTGGTTGCAAGATGTCATGGACATACCGCTGGGCTGTCATGGTGCCACGGAACAATACTAGGGGTGACCGTGTACTGTAGTCAATGGTACCCCATACCATCACACCAGCTGTGGGAGCGGTGTGTCGCTGTAAAGCAAAGGAAGGATTGAGGCGTTCACCACGGGGTCTCCACACACGAACACGATTGTCATCACTGCTGAGATTGAATCTGGATTCGTCGCTAAAGATGACCTGATTCTATTCCGCTGCAGTCCAGTTTCCTGGTACGCGGCACCACTCCAAACGGAGGCGTCGATGGGTGGGCGTCAAGGGCAGCACACGTAATAGGCGCATCGAACACAAATGTCCTTCAACCAGGCGCCTTCGAATGGTTCGAGAAGACACATGGGCCCCTTGTGAAAGTGCTACCTGTGCTTGGATGTCGGCCGATGAAGAAGTTGGATATACGGGTGCATTTCTTACGATGTGGAGGTCTTGAGCCTAGTTTTCGTGTAAATGACATCTCTCGGATCCACTGGTCCAACACCTCCTCGCAACACAATCAGAGCGGCCTAATTGACGAACTGCTCACCTAACTGACCACCCAGCTTCCATCATGCCGATGATTCTGCCCCTCTCAAACTGCGACAGCTGCTCATATTGTCTTCGGAAACGGCGTAATGGCATGTCTATTTGAGTTCTTCCTTTGTAAACAATTCAGCACACTCAAACAAGCTTTGGTTATCTGCTTTATACTCCACGGAGAACGACGTTAAACGCCCTCTACCGGCTATACGTAAAGCGCAATCACGCTGCATTTCTAATCATTCGCATATCTCCCCTACATGTACCTTCATGCCAAGTATCTTTACGATCCCGCAATTATTTCTTGGTGCGCTAATTTTTTTTGTCCATGAGTGTGTGTGTGTGTGTGTGTGTGTGTGTGTGTGTGTACGAGTGTTATTCAAGTTATAAAAACCACGTTATGAATGTATACTTTCATATAGAAGAAAAAAGTAGTAGTAGTAATATAAAAGTAGCTAGCGTCTTGAATTAATATAAAGTAAATTGTTTCCTTTTTATCGGATATCTTGAAAGGTGATATGTTTATAATATCTTAAGGAGAAAAATATGTTTTGAAAGATATCTTTTAATGAAGAAAGCTATCTTATTATTCAAAGAAAGGAATTATGTGTCATAAGGATAAAGAGATAATTAAAAAAGAAATTACTCTAAGGTATATATAAATCTAGACACATTTTTTCAGCTAAAATCTGATAGGTAATTTGTATATTCGGATACATTTTTTTCCCTAGTAAAGCAATTGTTTTAGCAAAAAAATTTATCGAAGAAATAAAAAAATTTTACATTCAATTAGAATTCCTTATTGCTTTACTGTTTTATATGACTGCTCATTGTATACATTTCTGTAAATTTCATTCCATGAAGATCATATAGATAATTTATTCTTTTAATTCTTTGATAATATATTTACTTTTAAAATAATTCTGAAAATTTAAAAATTGCTGAAGGATAAAATATATACATTATGTGTTTGAATTTTAAGAAAAATTAAATATTTCTTAAAACACTGACCTTCTCTAAAACATTTGATTCAATGTTTTAATTTTTTTAATTTCTAAGATAAGTTTCAAATTTACTTTAGACTTCATATTTATATAAATTAAATTTAATTAAGTATACAAGAGCATCCGCAGAATTCTAGAACATTAAATCTAAGACTCCCTGTTTTTGTGATATATATTTTTGCAAATTATTAGTAGAGCTTATACATTTTGTGGGCCTAATAATGATATTTCAACTTTTCTATCGAACAAAGAAAGTAATATTCATGTCAAAAAAAAATTCTCATTTTATTTGAATAGGGACAAGTTTTACGAGGTATATTTGCATTTAGGTACAATTTTAAACAAACCTATTACGCAATCCATATTATTTTTGCTTTCATATCAGGTACCTGTGCATATAATGAAACTAAAAAAATTTATCTCTAAGTAATACTTAATTTTTAAGAAATAATTATGTTTACGAATATACGAAAAAAAAATTAATTTCCAAAATTGTGAAGTTCTATCATTTTTTCAAAGAAGATATGCAATAATATTATCCAAAAAAAATTTCACTATATATTGTGTGTAGTTTAGAATATACAAGAATAAAATATTTTGTACGCTTAAGGAATATTATTTTTAAAAATAGTACATAAATACAAATGTATCTCATGTCATACTCAAATGTCATGTCATATTCAAATAAGAGTAGAAAAAAATCTTACAGATGAAAAAATTACTTTTATATTTCGGTAGAAGATATAAATATCATTATTAGGCACACGAAAAAATTTAAGATCTACTAATGATTGGCAAAGATATATGCGGATGCCATTGTACCCTAAATAGAGTTTGGTTATAGTAATATGTTACCTTATTTCAACGTATGAAAGTTTACTGAAAGTAATAAATTGTTTGACAGAAAACGGTTCAGTTGTATGAATTAATCAGTACTTTCAAATAATTAAAAATGTGATATTAATAAAATTTATTTGAGCTTTTGCTAAGATGTAGTGCATTAAAAGTAGGTTTGTTATTAAATAGTTTCCCAATTTAATACAATTTAAAAGAAAATAAGAATTTTTGGGCAAAAAAAGGAAAACTTTTTTTTGAACATTGTGCTGAAAACTGGATAGTTAAAATAATCCCTTAACTTAGTGGAGAAATATAGATGCGATAGAAAAAATTCTGTAATATTATTTTAACTTTAAGGGATAAATATTCAAACAAATAATTATGATAACAACTAAATAAATAAGTACCAATTATTCCGCAGATAATCCAACAAACGAATACATTTATGTAGTGAATAGAAAAATCCGACATAAATATCTATAAACATATACTGATTTACTTTCAATGTGATATTTAAACAAAAGTAATAATTATTAAAAAATTTCCGGCTTGAGACAAGCAATTTTCTACGCGAAAATAGTTTGTGACGGCTGCCCATTCCTGTTTAAGGCTACACAGTACCCTAAAAATGACAAATTTATCGAAAAATTTTTTTTTGCATTTTCCTGTAGCCCATACATTTGGGAATCTTGGCCCCAAATTTTAGATCTATTAACCAATTAGTTTTTAAGATATTTGAAGTTTTCTGAGCATTGTCAGTCACTATTTTTGACAACTGAGGGGGGCGTGGTTAGTTTCGGTTTCATTTTAAAGCATTTTTCTATTCTTAAATTTAATTAATTACTGATATTTTTTAAATAATATCGATACTTGCAGAGAAGTAGATATTAACTTCAACTTTCACTACTAAAATCATTTATGTTTGTTTATATTTTGAGTTCTTGATGTGCTTATAGTTACTTAGCCAAAATTGATAAGAAAAGGTATTTCTCAAGACCAATATTTATTCTGCATATAATTTATATAAGTTAAAAGCTATTTTAAATTGTTTAAGTGAAATTTTTTCTGTTAAAAAAATGCCATGGACAAAACTTTCGCAGCTTGAGAAGAGAATCAACACTTCTAAGAGATGGAGTGCTGCTGATAATGACAATGCTAAAAACCTGCTTTAGTGGATATAACTACAAAACTTCAGAATACAAATGTCTTTAATATTTCTGCTACATATAAAAGTATCTTTCAAATTACATTATAGTGGATACTGAATGTTTGTTTACAGATAATTTTGGAATATTTTTAAGCAATATTTGCCATAGTGTATCTTTAAAACTTTGCTATGGTCAAAGAAATAGATTTGCATATAAAGTGAATGTTGTATGTGTTAATTGTGACCAAACCTAGAGTGAAACATGTTCATAACAATTAATTGATGCTATATTACATCAAATGTTAGCAAGCATCATTTTTTTAATGTTCCATTTGATGTAAATATGAGATTAGTGCAAGGTATGTTAAGTTTGTGACTTGGCTACTCATCGTTGGAAAAATTCTGCATGCATATGAATTGAAATATAATGTTTAATAAAACTTAAAAGACATTATGAGCCAAAAGTTCTGATTGGACATCTTGTTCTATAACTAAACTCAGTGTTTAAACACTAAGAATCAATAAATAGATCAAAGAGGTGTTAGAACAATAAATAAACAATTTATTAACTGCTTGTTAATATAACAGCACTTATAAATGCTCTCCCGGACAAGGGTCTTTACTATCTTAACTCAATCTACCAGTAATAATCTAACTGACTCTTACCATTAAGCCTTCCTTGACTTCAAGCATACATTAACCAGCCGATAACTTGTAACGATTTTTGGCTCCGACTTCAACTCCGACTCTGTAACAATTGCTGAACACTGGAATCACTTAAACTCAACTTCTCGTACCACTCAACCCCTACTTCAACCTCTCTACCGCGACTCTCAGTCTGAGTTTATATATTTTCTAACTTTACCGCTTCCCTTTATTTCTACCTGCTTTACATAATCACATTTCATTTTTGGTTGGGCAAAGGTTGTTTAGCTAAGACAATCAATCTTAATTAAAAGTCCCTAAGGTTACCGAACCCAACATGAACCGCGAATAGCCCAACATCACAAGGTGAGCAACAATTGCAACCTTTTTCATAAATATTCAAAGTATATTGTTGTATTTTTAATGTAATTTTAATCCCGGATGCAAAACACTATTTATTTCGCCAATTCTTGTAATTATTGTAATTTCACAAAAGTTCAACATATCACTTAACATAATGTTCACAGTTTCAAACTTGCCGGTAAATGGGAATCTTAATGAATAATATTAGTCAACAGGGATATTCATTAAGGGTTAAACATATTGTGGTCATTAGTATTAAAGTAAAATATGCCTACAAAGATGTCACTTTCATAAATATCTATAGGAATATAAATTTACCAGTCAACCGCTGCTATTCCTGAAGGAAACGTAACGTAGCCGGATGAACACCATGAGGAGGTCGGTTATACATTGTTCTTCGAGAGCTGTCCTTACTTTTATCAATCTGGATATAACACTTCTGGACAGCCCCCTTGGATGTCTTGAAACAACCCGTTCACTCCCACGCCTTTATAAAATCAGTCCTTCTGCCTTGTCTCTAGATCGGGTAAAATAGGAAAAGCGTCGTACGTTGATGGGATGGGACGTGGATCAACGTGTCCACAACAAAATATCCGGCGCGCTGGTTGGAAAATTGAACAAAATTCAAAAGATTGTCATTTCAACAATAAATTTGGAAAAGGGATTGCCAAACAGAAAGGCTTTGATATCAGTGATTATTACTTAACTAAACACTGTGACATATTCAATTTTTAAAAGCAAACGATAGTGATACTTTTTTTTAAATATTATCAGTCCAACTTATAAAGGCAAACGATTTAATTTAATGTGATACTTTTTTTTAAGATTTATCTGTTCGACTTTTAAAGGCAGACGATTTAATCTAATGTGATACTTTATTTAAGACATTACCTATTCTACTTTTAAAAGTAGACGATTTAAAATTAAAGTAATACCTTTTTCAATATTCTTTATTAAGATATTTTTTTTGGCAACACCAGATCATAGTTTTGATTTTAGATAATTTACTGGCAACGGATATGAAATTTAGTATTGAGTTTGGTTCCAAGAGGTGAAGACGAACGTTGATAAGTGGTGCATGTGTAAAATTGTGTCTTGAATTTATGCTTGAAAAGATGTGCGCAAATAAATGTGATGTCCTGAAAACAAGTCATTTTTATTAATAGTCTTCAATACAGTACAGACTATTATTTGGAGGTTCCACCGGAGATAATTGAAATTCAGATGTGCTTATTCGAATGGCGGTAGTGCTGGTCTCCACAAGAAGAATTGGAGTGCTTACCTCAATCAAATAATGCTGGTCTTCTGAGTTTCTAAATTGAAAATGAAGATATTTGGAATTACCTGAAGTAGTTGTTTGGTAAAAATTACCTGTTGCTGAATTTGTTTTTTTTTTTT
>BMAW01058396.1:0-20089 GCA_019974015.1 Nephila pilipes | reverse complement strand
TTTGCCCGAAGGATTATCTGGTAGTGAAAGTTCTTCGATTTCAAGTGCCATTTTTTTTCTTCTGCGGACTGTTTTCTGTGCTGTTCTGACATCATATACTGCTTTGTTTATTCAAGAATTAGCGTCATCTATTCCAAGTGGCTTTCTTTAAAGCTGTTTTGTTTCAACGTTCATTTATCGAAATTATTTAATTTCACATACAAGTAAAAGTTCTCCAACATGACTTTCTTAGCTAGAAGTAAGAAACAGGATTTACAAGTGTTAGCTGAAGAATTGGGTTTAAACGTAAAACCTGAATTTAAAATTTTTCATTTATATAAACTGATTGTTGAAAATCCTGATTATAATGAAGAATTTACACTTGAATTACTTGGTGCCATTAAAGAAGAACGGGAAATAAAAGAAAAACTGGGAAAAGAAGAAAGAAAAAAAGAACGAGAGTGGATTGAAAGGCTGGAAAAAGAAGAACGGGATCTGGAAGAGAGAGCACGAGTTAGAGCCTTTGAGCTGGAAAAACTGGAACTGAAAGCAAGAGCTGCAGATATAATAACTGGGGATTCCATGCAGTTATCTCATCAACCCGTGAAAAGCAAAATTCATGATGTCGTGCCACGTTTTAATGCTAAAGAAGAATTTCCCGATTCCAAAATTGATGAAGAGATTTTACCACCATCTAGTGAAGATTTTGCAATCAAAGAATTAATCAAAGTTAATTTGAAGGAATTCTGTACAGAACCACTTGCAGTCCCTCCAGTAATTGTCCATGCAGAAAATGTTGAACCTGAAAACAGGATTGAAAATATTGAACAAGTTCCAGAAATTCATATTCAGCGTGCACTGAATGAAGATTGTTTTGGTGAAATGAATGAAAATCCTGAACTGAACAATGAGGTAGATCATAACGTTGTTTTTGCTAGATCTGAAACAACAAGTTCAGATGAAGGAAACAATCAAGATAACACTTGTTATTCAAAAAGAAAAAAAATGCTCTAAAGAAATGCATTCTTCTAAGAAAATTTGTTCAAAATATTTCGTAAACTTCCCCAAATCTGATGAAATTGTAACTGTCGATAATGACAAGGTATATGAGACTAGTAAATGGGAAGATAATAAATTAAATTGTAACAAAAAGAGAAATTCTTTGGAGAAAAAGTGTATCGTTTCTGATATTTTCAGAAAGGAGTTTTCAGGAACTGAGAAGCGATATTCTGTTACAGAGAAAGAGTGCGCTGCCACAGAAATTGCTGTGAAGAAATTACAATATTATTTGGATGGGCCAAATAAATTCATCACCATGATAGACCATACTATTTTAGTTTGGCTTAAAAATTATGTAAAATTAAATCCACAACTTATGAGTTGGGCAATGGCTTTACAGTCTTATAATTATATGGAAGTACCTGGCAGTGGCAAGAGTCATAATCATGCAGATACAAGTCTCACTCCATGGCCTGATTAGAGAAATATATTTAAAATAATATACTTTCAGACTTTGAGTATAGTCATTTACTCTTTTACAAATTGGCTTATTGTTTGTATTGTTTTAGCAACTTTCTTCATCACAAATTGTATGTAATTCATATTCATTGTACATTTTCAAAAGCTGCATACTAATAAAAAATATGAGCTTTCTAATGTTTTATTTGTTTCAGTATTTTTTCCATTATAAATTATTGCTTTATCTGATGTGATGATTATAGATATTACTTTTAATATGTATTCTATTTTATGTCATAACAAGTTTTTGTATAGATTTTAAAAAAGGGTTTTAATTAGTAGTATCTACTGCAGACTAACAATTCCATTCAACACCTAGTGGAATTAAAAATATAAAAAAATAGTTTTTAGAATTATATTGTGATTTTCAGTTCATATTCTATTTGTTGTTTACTGTATTTTTTTTAAAAAAAGGGTGCTTTTGAATTTTTGTTACGTCAAATATTTTGAAAATAATTTATATACCTGTATGTATTTATGTAAGAGATACCCTTCTTATTATTTATGTATGTTTATTATTGATTTTTATGTAATTTGAGGAATTTAAGCTTAGCATATGAAATGGTTTTGTTATAAGAGAACTATTCTATAAAAAAAACTAAGTTGCTAAGCAAATCAATTTCCTGAAATAGGAAGAAACAATAATTTAAATCTTAAGAAACTTTAATCTAAAAAATGTATTAAAGTTTATTTCGGAGGGGGGAGAGGTTGTGACATATTCAATTCTTAAAAACAAAGGACTGTGATACTTTTTTTAAGATATTATCAGTCCAACTTATAAAGGCAGACGATTTAATTTAATGTGATACTTTTTTTTAAGATTTATCTGTTCGACTTTTAAAGGCAGACGATTTAATCTAATATGATACTTTATTTAAGACATTACCTATTCTACTTTTAAAAGCAGACGATTTAAACTTAAAGTAATACCTTTTTCAATATTCTTTTTTAAGATTTTTTTTTTGGCAACACCAGATCATAGTTTTGATTTTAGATAATTTACTGGCAACAGATATGAAATTGAGTTTGGTTCCAAAAGGTAAAGACGAACGTTGATAAGTGGTGCATGCGTAAAATTGTGTCTTGAATTTATGCTTGAAGAGATGTGCGCAAATAAATGTGATGTCCTGAAAACAAGTCATTTTTATTAATAGTCTTCAATACAGTACAACACGCTATTCCAGCCTCTGAAATCATGCAATTTTGAAATAATTGTAGTAGCGCGCCGGGTGCCTTCCTGGAGGTCTTGACGGGTATCTGGCCCACATTCGTGTGACACGTGGGAGTACCAGGGAAAACCCACGTTGCCAACCCGATGTCACGTTGCTCGCCACATCAGACAAGAGGAACTTCACCTCTCAGTTCGAAGAGCTTCAACGCTCGGCCTCTAGTGTGGCCGTAACAATGCGTTGGTTAATGAGAGTGGACCAACGCTGCCACTTTTCATTAGTCCACAACAATGCTTTTGATAAAGTTTTTTTCCTAAACATATTCAAGTCCTCCTCACAGTAATATATGTTTCAGATCAATCAACCATGAAGCATTAAACCCTCCTCATTGTTATTACAGTATCATTCCTCTTAATTTTTTCTTTGTTAGAATGAGTTTGAGTATATTAAAAATATTTGGAACGTAAATAAAGTTTTTGTCCTGTAATCGTTTGGAGAAAAACGAGCTGGAAAAGATCGAAGAGGAGAATGAAAGAATAAAGCTGGTGACGTAGATTCTGGCCGATGGAAGATGAAGTTGTTTTTGTTAAGATTGGAATTTTCGCATAAAGAATGTATATTTGGATTGCACAGTCTCTTTAATATTAGTCACGTAACTTTATTAACGTATGAATTTTTTCATTGAAATTAAATTGCGTCATTTTTAGATCGTGGCCTTCTTTGAATTGAGAACATGCCATCAGTTGAACGAACATTTCTTTTTCTACAACAAATATACCCACCAGCACAATTGTTGGGTAAAAAGAAATATTTTTTTGCCTGCATTTATCTATTGATTTCTAATATTTAAATACTTTTTTATAAAAAAAAATTTCAGAAAATTAAATTTATGAGGATGAATTTGTAGCTCAGAAATATGAATAATGTTAACAAAACTAGTTTGGCATTCTCCTTTTATAAAATATCGGAAATCGAAAAACTTAATAATATAACAATATCATATCGATGTAAAATAATATAAATAGTTAGATGAAAACTTAAGGGATCATAGAATAATTCCCAACTTAATCAGCGTGATTTTATTATTCCTAAATTTTTGGTACTTATCGGCTTTATATTATTTTATTATAGCATCTATCAATGAATCAACAAATTTATTAGCAATTAACTACAAATGCTAAAAGTAACCCCCAAAACATATCCCAAATCGTGGAGTTTACCCTTTTTTAGCACCCTGCTTTGTGATGAAAATCTTCTTGATATAAATTATCAAAGAAGCAACTTTCTTACTGGTTAATTAAACCTTTTTTGCTGTTTAACTCTTCTTGTGACACTGCTTTGGTGTCCCTTTGGCGAGGTTTTGCAACCCTTCCTCTGAATACCTCTGAAATTTCCGAAGCTAATTATAGAAGGAAGTTCCAAAAAATTGTGGAAGCATATTAAGTCATTCTTTGCAGATTAGATATAGAGAAAAAAATTAAAATCGTGTAATAATACCCAACTTGCTATCAGTTAAGTACTAATGACAATTAATGATCAAACAAAAATAAATTAAAGCTGTATGTTCCCGAAATAGTGAAATCTTATTTTTTTGCATTGGTTCTTTTCTTGCGAAATATCGTGCATGCCTAATCCTTTGTTAAGCTCAAATCAAGCAAATATTAAGTGTCGGAAACAAATTTTAACTTAGCTTTCAGGCATATACTACTCTGATCAATAAAACTTGTACTCTTAGAAATTCAGACATCATTTCTAATTTTTTGCAGCCAAAATTTGGAACACGTGGTAATGTAAAAATCGTCTTTTTACTCCCAATTAATATGTGCTACATTTGTGCTTAACATGGATATCGCAATCAATGAAGTTTGCATGAAATTTCTTATTGCAAAAAACAAATAGCATCAAAGGGAGAATATATATACATATATTCCATCGCCAATTTTCTGGTAATGCACATTGTTTGGAAATGTTAATTTTTCCGCTCAGTAGTTGAACGTTTGGCTGGTTTGTCTTGGTAATTTGGCCATTTGAAAAAACCTTCAAGTGCTGTTTTTTAATTATGTATCTGACGTTGCTAAATTAGAAAAAAAATGATCTTTCATTTTCTGTATAACAAGTTAAATTTTTTGGTACTTACCTCTTCTGGCAACCGACAATGAATTGTCAAGCGACTAATAAGTATTATAGATGTATGCTGTGGAGAAAGATAGCTACATGAGGTTGGTGACGACCTTAGCGTACTCGAAATTTATATCAGCTAATTACATATATATTTTTTTACAAAAGAATATATATATATAAACAAATGTATTACAATACATTGTTAAAGAATTGAGAACACAGAAGTCAAAGAATTTATATCTGAAAATTATTTTAAAAACAAAAATTTTCTATTTCGCAGCGAGGGAAATAATACAAAATCTAATACACGATATAAATACAAGACAACCCAAAAAGTCAGTTTTCATTCACTTTAGAATCAAAACAAAAATCACACATTACCTTGAATCCATGATATATTGTAAATAATTTGGATAGTTTTTCGATTGGCTGGCTACCAGACAAAAACCGCCAAGCTTAAAAATAAGCGCAGGTATCGGCAATCGTAAATGTGGAGGCAAAATGAATATTTGATCCTGGTGAACTTTAATTTTTATTACATTTTTATAGCATAATCACAGCATATAAATAAGTGAATTTCTATTTAATAAAATGTGAGGTCAGTTATTAAAATTGAAATAATTGGGACTGTAAAATGTTGAATGATTTGGATGCAAAAATGCTCCCCACATAGCCATCAAATCTTGTCAATTTGAAACATGATCGGATGACGAAGTCCACACATTCAGTGGAATCCTTCTTTTTCAATTTTATACAATAAGTAGTGAACATTTTCCAAGGCATATTTAAATTATATCAGTTTCCGCTATCGGGTCAGTCTTTGATTGTATTACCAATCAGGCAGGAGACTAAGTCTGAATTTAATATGCCTCAGTTATAAACTAATATTTTTTAAAGTATCAAACTTCAAAAAAATGACTAGGTTCTTAACAAATCATAAAATTTATGATTAATGAAAGTTCAGCTGTGCATCCAAGTTTCAATTATCAATTTATCCGGAATATTCCAGGAGATAATTTCCATATCAAAGAATTTAGGGAAAGATAAATTAATTCATTACTAAGAAGTGTAAAAGATATTATACATAAACTCATTTTTATCATAAACAACTCAACTCTTGCTTTTTTTATATACTTAAACTTTCATTTTACAATTCTTCCATTTGATTGGTTATAATTCATGGAATACGATTATTTGAGTGAAATTCGCCAGTTTGGCTGCTGATTTTAAGAAGTAAGGTTGCGTCAGGTGTTTTTCCTATACGTCGCCAAAAAACGCAGAAGTATCACATTTCGTCGATATAAGAAATAATAAATTGCTTTATTTGATTTCGTATTTCTTCTCATTTCATTTGACTTATGTAGCTTTTTAAGAATTTATATTCATATTTATTACATTTATATACTATACATTGACTATTAATTATGGATATCTCTCTAAATATATGTAAGTCTCTCTTTTCAGATATCGTACCTATGGATTGTGAGACCACGGAGGTTCGAGTAGAAGAAATGGAATGGGAGAATGACGGTTACCAGGAGTCGGAACCCATGGACTGGGAGGATATACCCGAGGTAAGAAGTCCAAAACGATCAAAAGTAAGTGACTTAACCGCATTTAAGTCTAATATTCCTTTACAGCTCAAGCCAAATCCTCAATTGAAAAAACAGGTAAGTTCTCCCTTTAACTTTAACCTTAATATTCCTTTACAGCCTAGCACCAGTCCTCAATTGAAAAAACAGGTAAGTTCTCCCTTTAACTTTAACGTAAATACTTCTTCGCAGGTTCAGAGGTCTCCACCAGCGTTGAAAAAGGTAAATACTTCCGTTGATGTTAATTGTAACACTTCTTTGCAGGGTGAGGAAACGCAACCATCTCCAAAAATAGTAAGTCCCTTAATTTCGCCTCTGATTGTCCGGCGCAAAATCCGAACCAGACAAAAAGTAAGTCAACAGGTGAGCTCCTCTACCTCCGATAGACCTATCCTTAAGGCGCGTCGTCCACTGAGTGCTTAGTTCTTTTTACATCGCCTAACAATTAATAGCAATATATACTTTAATGTCCTCTTTCGATGAATGTTTCATTAATATTATAATAATATCTCTTCAGCGCAGTTTCTTTTCCTTAAATATTTTGACCAGTGAATTGAAAAATGTGCATAAAATTGCTCACATTGAATATATATATATATATATATTTTATTATGTATATCATTTAAAATACATTTCATACTTCTTTTGATAACTCAATATTATTCAATAAAAATGTCGAAACACGGAGGAATACGCGGTCAATTTATCGCCAACTGGTCTCGTGTAGTCTAATGCATTTTATATCAATAGATGAGCAAAAAGAAAGAAGTACAATTTCTTTAATGTTGAATTTGAATATTTTTATAATAAAATAATATTTCTTCGATATAATTTACGTTTCCGAAAATATTTTAATGAGCGATTTCGAAAATAACTAAAACTTACTTTTTTTTGCATAAAAGTCCAACATGTTAATAAAGGGTTTAAAATATTTCCTTCGTAACAGAGAAACAATATTTATCTTATGAACATTTTTTCAAAATTTATTACATAAGATTTTCTAACAGTTAATTTGACAAAACTTTCTCTAAATCTCGTGTAATAAATTCAGATATTTTTTTTTTATTTATTTGCTCTTATTTCGGCCACTGTTTCTCTCCTCTCGCGAATATTAATTCAATAGCGAAATCACTAAACGCCTTTTTACAATACGTTATATTTAACCCACAACTATATCTCTTAAAATTAATGAAAATTCAGACGTTTTTTTAATTATTTTATAATTTTTGAATTTAATTTTTCATACATTTAATTTTTAACAAAAATTTAGATACTTTTTGGATACTTTTCTGTTTCGCATTCGCAAAGTTAAAGTTGCTATAAATGATACAATTAACGCCAAATGGTATTTAAGATTTCTGTATATTGTCACCAATAAATCCTGCTTCGCGAGATTTGCTTCTGCGAAGTGGAAAAGTACTCTTTTTTCCAATTTTAATCTAATCTACTAACGGTTTTCTTTCCCAATTTGGATGTTATTAGTAAAGATTTTATATTTAAATCAACTCAGTTTCCAACTAAAAGTTTCCATAAATAATACGCATGGTTATCTATGAATCATGATTTTATCATTTGTATTTATTTGACCGATATGATTTAATGCAAAATTTATTTTTTAAATGACTTTTAATATTTAAACCATTAATTTTAATATGTTTTTTGCTAATCAAATTTTTATCTTAACATTTTAAGAGTATTTGATTATGAAAAAAAAATGGTATTTTTCTAATGCAAAGTACACGTCAAATTTGCCAAGTATTTTTTAATAATAGAGCTATTTGGCATCGCATAGCCAAGTTTGGCTCTTGCGCTATTAATACAAAATTAATCAATCAAAATGCTCATTAGACTTAAAATGTATGGATTTGAAACAAACGTCTTTTTACAGATATACAATAAATCAAATAGTTCTTATTCATAATTTGACGAAAGTACTACCATTGGGGTTATTATTTTAGTGTGTATAAGTCAGTAAATCCAACATTTGCATTCAATAGTGTTTTTTTGTGTATGGTCTTATAAATTGAAAATATAAATCTTTCTTTGGTTTTATCGAGACTGTTTGAAGAAATAACTATCACCAAGAAATAATTGTAATTTTCCATTTCGCTGGCGAAAATCTCGCCAAGCAGACTTTATTGGCGATAACACAAGGTATATTCATACTCCTTTTGGCTTCGAATGTAACTCTTTTTTCGAATTTATCGCTTGCGCCTGCGAAATGGAAAAATTATTAAATAAGTATCGCGGAATTTCAGCTAATGACCAGAAAAATTAAGGATTTCAAACAATTTGATACTCAGAAACGAAATGAAGGACACAGATTAGCATCATCTTTTATTTATTTACTTTTTGGTGAAAAGATGTTTCATCCCAAATTTCATAAAAGCTGAACTCTATGTTAGACGTAAATGGAACACATTTTAAACTTCAAGTGCAAAAATAAATATGGCATCCAAATGTACATTATATCTTGGCCACAGAAATTTAATTAGAGCCTGAATTTATGTCTAAGTAATTTTTTGTCTTTGATACGTCGAACGCCCAATGCGAAATTCAGGTGTGTATCTCCTTTTCCAATCAATTTAATATTGGGGTATTTCTGCTTTACAAAGGAATCGGCATGCATGAAATTTGGAGCAAAAAACTCTTATCGCAGATAAAAAAAATCCAACAATTAATAATTTATCATTCGATTGATCATTAATCGTCATTGAGCGCTAATATGGTACATATTTTACAATTTCTTTAAGCACGAAATTATACAAGTACAACTCGAGATCCTTCCGCAAAGTTTGTTATTTCCTTTTAAACCTATTTTCGAAATTTCAAGAGGGAGGGGGGGAGTAAAATAATTTTTCCTCAAAAGAATATCCTTCTTACATTCCCGTTTAGTTGTAGATTGGAAGTTGCCATCATCCTTTAAATTCTCTAAAAAAAGTTTCTCCTTTTTGAATATTTTACTTTCGCTATGTTTATTTTTTATGATTAGGAGATAAACGTTGATGTATACTTGAAGATTAATTGCTGAAATACAATAACGCAAACAGGTACCAAATATTTGAAAAAAATTTAAAACATAAAGATTAAAATGTGAAATATTAAATTATTACCATTCATTACATAGCATTAAGCTATAAATAGTACTATTTTAATTCGTGATGCAAATGTTACACAACACTATTTTTGCGATTTTTGATACTAAAAGAAATGAGTATTAATCATTTATTCTAGGTTTTAGCAATTATTTACATTTGTAACCTGCAATTCAACCACATAAATTCAACTTCCAGAATATTTTTTTATGAAAAAATTCCCATATTTTTAAAGTAGAATTTGAGAAACATTGAATTTAATATAATATTTTTTTACGCATCGTCTATTATGTGAGTTGAATTTGGATATTTTTTCTCCATTAAGTCCTATAATAATCAACTTGAAATTCCACTCTTTAGTTGCAAAAAAATCGGGAGAGGTATATATAAATTAGGAGGTTTAAATAAATATTTTTTAAGTTATTTATATGAAATTAAATTTTTTTCATGATCATCGATAATTCCATTACCGCAAAACTCTATAATTAGTTATGTATATTTAAATTCATATAAAAATAACAAACTATTTTTAAATAATAAGTTTTATATAAATAGATGTTTTATATAAATGATGCAAATAATAACGTTTTAAAGGTGATAAGGCAATAATTTTAATCCTTAAATCATAAAAGAAATGTTGGTTTTCACTAAGCCAGGTTTAACTTGTATAATTATAACGTTTTACAAATATCTGTCGAAATTTAAACCAATGATTGGATTTCAAAATAAAGTTTCACATTCCTATTAACTTAATTTGCAAAACTAATTTCAATAACGAACAAATGAAATTCTAAAAATTCACAAGTGAAATACAGGGCGAAAATTAATGAGGCTACTCTTTAATTAAATGGAATTTTAAATAAAAAATTAATGGAACTAACCATATGATAATATGCCACTTCACATAAAAATATATTATACATTTGCTATAAAATTTACGTATTAGAGACATTATATTTTGATTTATAGAAATGAGTATACAAGTAATATAAGTAAGTGTACTGTAATTTATTTGTTTCAACGTACCATTAAAAAAACTCTTCCAAATATTTTTAATACACTCAAACTTATTCTCACAAAAAAAAAAACTCATAAGAACTATACTTTTCTAACCAAGAGGAGCATTTAAAGCTTGATGATTGATTGTTTTAAATAGATATTATTGAGAGGAGGTCTTGAATATGTTGAGGAAAATAACTTTATCAAAAACATTATTATATGACTCATGAAAAGTGGCAGCGTTGGTCCACTCTCGTTAACCAACGCATTGTTAGGGCCCCACCAGTAGCCGAGCGTCGAAGCTCTTCAAACTGGGAGGTGAAGATCCTCTTGTCTGATGTGACGAGATCTTCATCGGGCTGGCCGCGTGGGGTTTCCCTGGTTCCCCCACGTGTCACACAAATGTGGGCCAGCTACCCGTCAAGACCTCCAGGAAGGCACCCGGCGCGCTACCACAATTATTTCGAAATTGCATGATTTCAGATGCTGGAATAGCGTGTTTAATTAAGTAATAATCACTGATATCAAAGCCTTTCTGTTTGGCAATCTCTTTTCCAAATTTATTGTTGAAATGACAATCTTTTGAATTTTATTTCATTTTGCAACCTGCGAGCCGGGTATTTTGTTGTGGACGCGTTGATCCACGTCCCATCCCATCAATGCACGACACTTTTCCTATTTTACCCGATCTAGAGACAAGGCAGAAGGACCAATTTTATAAAGGGGTGAGAGTGCACGGGTTGTCGCAAGATATCCCGGGGGGCTGTCCAGAAGTGTTATATCGAGATTGATAAAAGGAAGGACAGCCCTCGAGGAACAATTAGTAGCCGACCTCCTCGTGGTGTTCCTCGGGCAACGTTGCTTTTCCAAGTAGGCAAGCAGCGGCTGACTGGCTACATTATTATATTCTAATAGATGTATATGAAAGTAACGTCTTCTGGACTAATGCCGCTAAATGCTGCTAATAGTGGTGACCGATGTCTATTGACATATATTTTTCTATAAGATCCCGAAAAAAATTATTTGTGCTTATCTATTATTGATATTATAATGAAATAGCGACTTACAGCAGTAATCACTATTTAGCTGATGTAAAATTTTAAAAATATCACGAAAAAGTCTGAAAATTACCAAATTATTTAAAATAAGGTTTTACAAATTAGTGATTTAACATAATTGTAGGTTGTTTTAAACACACTTGATACCATACATATTTTTTCAAAATTCATAGTTCGTTATGGACTTCTATAAACGTAACGAACCTATAGAAAATACAATATCTCTTAATACTTAGTGACTTTGAATGAGAATACATATAACAAACAAAGTGAATGTCATGAGTTATTCAGAATTCTTTTTTTTTAAATTTGAATAATTTATTTTGAGTAATAGAATTAATGAAAATATATAGGATTTATTTGTAAATATGCCTGTATACCAGAAGAAGAGCTCATGATCTGGAAGTTTGTCCCTACCTTCCTGATGTAAATCCCCCTTTTTTTTCCTGTCCATCCACCCTCTGACTCAACTGAAATAAGTGAATCACCTGTAGGAGCTAATCATTTCCCAAACATGAGGACCCTCTCACCGAAATTAAAAACACCACAAGACAACCAAGGTTAAATTATGTCTTTTTTTTTTTGTCGTTTCTCACTTTACTTCCTGCATTGCTTTTTCTTTTTTTAAAGTATTTACATTTATACTTATGAAACTAACCGCAACTTTTTGACGTTAAGTCATGTGAAAAGAAACACTGCGGATGACAAAACGTATCTTATACTCATTTATTTAGCACTACAATTTCATTAAAGAATAATTCGAGATAAAAACCAAGAGTTTTTAAAAACAACGTTTTTATATTCTGGGAAAGTTTATTAAAAAATTCTTGAAGTATTAGATAAGGTTTGTTGCAAATATCCTAATATTGCATTGTTAGGTGAATAAGAAAGATTACCAAAGTTTCAGAACTCTAGTTTCATGGGAAGTAATGTTAAATTAACGATCGAATATTTGACACACTGATACACACGATTATATGACACATTGGTACACACACCAAGTGAAATACATAAAAATGTTAAAACTAACTATAATTAATTAATTAATCCGGTAAATTAAATGGTTTGAATGCAGTTTAGCCCAACTAACATTGGTGACAGAATTTACTTGGCGTTATTTTGCCAAATGTGGCTACCCTGGTCCGCTTCGCGGACTTAACGTTCAGCCAAAAAAAAAATCACCAAATTTGGCAATTTTTGAAATTGCGCCAAGTGGTTGGGCTAAATTGCATTATTTAAAAAAATGATTGAAATATTAGTTAAAACTTGTAGTAAATGTCTAAATTTTGCATTGTCAGGCGAGTGAGAATGATTCCTTAAGCTTCAGAGTTCTAGCTTGATGGGAAGTTGGTTAAAATAACGATCGAAAATTTGATGACACACTGACATACTCATACACATACACACCAAGTGAAATACATAAAAACGTTTTAAAAATAACACCGGTAAATAAAACATTCTTTATAAAACGTTTTTTTTTTTTTTTTTTTTTTTTGTTTTGTTTTGTACATGGGTTTTTTTCAAACTACACATTTTGCATTTTATAAATTTTTTATACCTTAAATTTTAAGAGCAAAAGAACGTTGAGTCAAATTTTATTTATTCAATAATCAGCTTTAATAATTTATTTCATTATTTGACGTTTAATAAATTTATCATCTGAAATAAATAAGGGTAAATTTTTTTAGCTCATCTAAATTCTATGTTAATCAATTACGCCACATGTAATTAAAATTGAAACAAAGGAGGTTAAATTTTAAAATTCGATATTATATTAGCTACATGTAATTAAAATTAAAGCAAACGATAAATTATTAAGTGACGAATTTTCCTACCATTTGGCGACATAGCGAGATTCTTGGAGTAAAATTTAATTCTTTAAATAATTAGTTTTAATGAATTAAATCTTATTAATGAAAACTAAATTATCGTTTTGTCATCTAAAACAATCGTGTATAGAAAATTTGTGCTTAATTGAGTGTTTTAAAACGTGAGAAAAAGCTTTTAATGTTTTGACCCAGACATATAGTGTGAGTTAAATAAAACCCATTAAAAAGTGAAATTTGTAATAAGTTAATATTACTATTCCTTGAAAAATAAGTCTATATTTGAAAAAATATTATAAGAATATTTAATGAAATAATTTTAATAGTCATAAGAGAGAAAGTTGTGGTAGATTGGTTTTATTAACGTTTCACTAGAAGCAAAACGAGAGCTATTGGTGATGGGCCTCATAATTTTGAAACGCGGTCAAGTAACGAGGAGGATACCTGAGCTGCTACTTCCCTCTCCTAACTTCCGTACTACGAAAAAGAGAAAACTTTGAGCCCCCACAGATTTAAAAATACATCAGCCCGTTACATTGAAGGTCTTTCGTAGCATGAATGCTTGAAACCACGACTCGACGATAACCACCGGCCGCGAGTTTGTTACCATGAACACTAAGCTACCACTCCCACTATAAAACTTATGAAAAAGTTATAAGAGTAAATGAATTAATTAATTTAGAACAGTTTATTCAAAAAATTTCTGTTGAAAAAATTATTTCTTGCGATTTATTAAAGGAAACACAAAGGTTGCACAGGATATTGGTTAATATGTCAACATGATCAATTTTTTTTTATAATTTACTATTAGGAATAAAAACGATTCATAGGTTATTAGTAAGCTTTACAGTATAGTTATAATGTTAGAATTTTGTTACTATTTCTTTTCATTAATGCATAAAAATTACTAATTCTCTTTACATATTTTTATTTCATTTCCATTCTATGTTTTCATTACTTTCACATTATTTTCAATTACTTCATTTATTATTCCTACTTAGAAATGCAGGTTTTAGTTTATTAATTTCCAGTATATACCTATATTAAATTATTGCGTTACATTCGACCTTAAAATACGAGTTATGACTTAGAATTTTACAAATTTCTGGAGGTGAGCGTAAGCTAATTTTTAATGTATTCTAAGCTACTGTATGATATATCTGAAAATATTTTAGTTAGATATGACACAGCTTACTCTGGACACCTATATCATTTTTTCGTTAGATTCAGCGATTTTTGTTCTAACGAAAGTTTAATTTTGTTAGTTTTGTGAAGAATTTTTATAACATTCAACTTGAAATTTTGTCATGGAAAGCTTTATCTCATAAAAAGGGTACTAGTACGCGTATGGTGTATTTTTTTAATTGTTTTTTCGATTTTGCAAATATTGAAAAAAATTTAATTCTCGACTTTTATAGTTTTGAAGAAAATCTGTGTCTCAATTACATGCGTGATAAATTTCTCAATTTATAATAGAAAAATTTCAATACAAATGAAAGTTTAAAATAGAAATATGAAATTTTCTTTTACAACATATCATTTAATATGGATCATATCTCAAAATCTATTTCTATGTTTCTGTTCTATTAATTTGCTGCTTTTAAAAAATTCTTTTGAAGGTTGCTTCATCTTAAGAATAATTCAATCTATTAAATTCTTAGTACTATTCTCATTCCCTTATTGTCATATTTTAAAACCTTTACATTTAGCAAAATTTTTGTGTTTTTAAATTATGTTTTTTTTTTAAAAGTATTTATCAAAGTATATATTATCACTCTTTATAACTATTTTCTATTAAGTTTAAATAATATTTACTTTTTGAAAAAACGTAATACTATAATTTCTAATTACTTCTAATATTATATTTGTATGAATATATATGCAAATAATTTCTTTTTCATAAGGTTTTATTTTATATTACTTCGTAGACACATACTTCTTTTAAAGTTGTTTATAAGTTTTGAATTATTTCTTTCAGATTGATACTACTTCGATGTTTAATGACTGCAGACACTGGAATATCGTGTTTAGTTAAGTAGTAATCCATGATTTCAAAACCTTTTCTGTTTGTCATTCTTTACTAAAATTGCTTAATGCAGCTTTTTTTAATCTTCTTCAATTTCCCAACAAGCGTACTAGACATCTTGTGGAAGTATAGATTCACTTTCCATTCTTTCAATGCTTAACACTTTTTCCATTTTATTCGATCTCGGGACAAGATAGAAGGACACATTTTATAAAGGCGTGAGAGAAAGGGAGCTGTCACAAGTCTTCTCCGACGGCTATCCGGAAGGGTTATATAAAGCTAGACAACAGGAAGGACAGATCTCAAGAGATCAAGGTAGTCGACCTCCAAGTGCTGTTCCTTGGGAAACACTGAACTACTTTCTGATAACAGCGGCCAACGGGCTACAAAAAGAAAGGAAATACCAAAAGGAAGTTTTTTTTTTCTTTTTTCGTGCTTGTATTAAACTCTATCGACCATGAAGTGGTGGTAATTTACTTATACACCTTTTATGATTAGGAACAATGGAATAAAACCACTATCATTACAAATACAAATATTTACTGAATATCCGTCTCAGGTACAGTATACACTCTATTTTATGTTCGTTTCTTCTTCGATAATAAAAATTTGCAGCATATAATTTACACTTCAAAAACCGATTACGACAGCTTCTGGCAGAACTGTTTTTGAGGTAGATACCGTTCCCTTCTCTGCAGATTCACTCGGTCACGGTATGGACAAATTAGCCCATACAACGGCCTTCTTATTTATAGTTGCTTTGGAGAAGTGTAAAATCACGGAAAATATTCAGGAAAAATCCATAACTTTTCTCTTAATCGAGTGTTGCATAAGATATCAGTATTTCCGGAAAGCTTCATTTTGTTGCCAAATTCATTAATTTTCCAAGGTTGAAGAATCATTGATTAACACAACGGCTCTCGAACTTTTCTGTCCGCGTAATTCAAACTGGATCGGTCTCCTACCACTTACCCCTAGTCAAGGATTCATAAGCACTCCTTCCCCCACAGTTTTCCACTCATTACTGGTACAGAAAACTTCACCAAATATGGTATACATTGAGTCAACCTATCAATCCTTCTGTATTTTCAACTCTTATTGCAAATTTTTTTTACAGAATTAGCCTATTCTAAAACGAAATTGATTGTACCTCCACATGCAAAAGTAATATTTGGAGAAAAACTTTCTCCAAATATTACTTTTGCATGTGTTCATGTTACTTTTGCATGTGTGATGTTTCGTATACGCTGGGATTTGTGCAGAACGTTTTCAACGAAGGCGCCTGTAAATCAAGTTATTGTCTAGAAATGCGAAGTGGTATTATTTAAATTTATCCATGTCATGACATCGTATATGCTTCACTTGTGGGACATGTATTAGCACCTATTTTAAAAACCATTCCAAAAGCCAACGAATATATGGAACAAATCATGAAACAGTTCTCTGTGCCGCCATATTTCCCAGTAGAAAAATTTTAAAAAAATATTTCGATGTAGTCGAAATTAGTGGCACGCCTATAAAATTAATCTGTTTAGACAAATCTTTACTGGCATTTAGAAGCAAATTTTTGTAAAACAACTTACAAACTATTTTTTGCATATAATTTTTAGTAATGGAAAACATGGTTTAGAATTGGATGTGTACAATTTTATTGATTACTATTGTAATGAGCAAGTAGGGAACGATCCTTATTTTGCTTGAAATTATCCCACTGAAAGATGTTAAGTAATTTTTAATAATTTGAAGAGAGTAGAGGTACGAATTATGTGTAACGCTATTTAGTGTATTGAAAATTTTTTGCTGACCTCAGGACAAGATGTATTGGAAAAAAATTGGGGAAAAGTCTGTTTCGACCAATGAGTGAGTAGATTAAAAAAAGTTGTTCTTCGTAAATTGAGAGGAGGGTAAAGTATTTAAAAAATACAAACACACGAACGTCAATTGAAGAGAAATAAATCTTGCGTAAATCACTTGTATACGGATCGTTAAAAATAGTAACATTTTATTGCTCCAAAATCGAATTGGACCTGTTCTTAACATTTCAAATAGAATTGGCAATCAATCGATTTTCGTTTGTAGAAATTAACCCGTTACATCAAAATAAAGCAACAATACTTTTGATTTATTATATCAGATTTGGGCAAGGCTCTTACTTTGAACTTTCACACATATTTCTTCATGATATAAAAAGAATTTTGAGGGAAGACGGTACAGGGGAAGATAGTTGCGGACATATTAGTCATCTACTGCGTGCAATGTTTCAGAATGTGTCACATGTACTTCACAGATCAAAAAATATTTCTTAAGAAAATTTTTATGCTCATGAATCGTACATGCAAAGCGTATTGTTTCATCCTGAATCGACTCAAAGAATTTACTGATTTCTGAGTTATTTCTTAAACATACTACTGGAAATTTTCACGGTCTTAACCTCACATTAGCAGGAAAGAAACGGGAGTTCAAGATAAAGACAGGATCGTGTGAAAAAAATTTGTGTTTTGTGATCGTATTTTTTATATGTGTAATACTTCAATGCTGATAAGGAACTTAAAAAGATCAAATTTAAATATATTTTTTAAAAAAATATTTTAATGGAAATAATGTTTTGTTAAATATCAGAAGAATCTTCTAGCCCGATTTGCTCAGAAGTACGTTGTGATCGTCATATATATATATATATATATATATATATATACATATATTATAATATAATATAATATATAAATATATATATATATTATAATATAATATAATATATAAATATATATATATATATATATAATATACTGAAAATTTATGAAAGAATAATTTAAAAAGACAAAAATCCAAAAAGAAATGTAAAAATGAAAGAAAAAATAAATGAAAATATGGAACCCAGCAAGTCAAAAAGCAATATCGGGCTGAGGACCAAATAAGCGGGGTTAAACTAGTTTAATGGTACCAACCTTCCCCCTTTGCGACTTGGTAGGCTGAATTGGGAAATCCAAATTACAAAAGAGTTCAATGATTAAAAAATGCAAAAAAGTTCAATGAGAAAATCTACAAAAATAAAATCTATAATTCTAAAAATTATCAACAAATCAAAATATAAAAATTACTTACAAAAATTCAAAGAAACGAATATTCAAATAAGTGAGTAGTAAGACGGAATTTTCTTTAAGCTTCAAGATGCATATCACATACTCAAAATGAAAAAAAATGTAACACGTCGTCACCATATAAATAGAAAAAAGATTTAAGTCATTGTTTGATTGGTAATAAAATGTAAAAGGATGCAAACAATTGGTTGGTAATAAGTTGTATGGTAAAGGAGTATAATGGTCCAGAGAGTGAGTAAAAATGTAAACTGTGTAAATGTGTAAATAAATAAATTCTTCACGGCTAGACCACCAACAAGCCGACTTTGTGGGCCTATTGTTGTGTGGTGGATTTGAAACTGGATCACGATTCGCAAAGATGTTTAATATATTTGTGATGTATATAAGAATTTAAGAAATTTATTGGATAATCATGAACTAAACAGTAGTTGAAGAATTTTCTAATGTTATTAAACTTGTCTATTTTATGCGTGGTTAATTTGTTATTACGTAATAAAAAGCCTAATAAAATATTCCTATAAATAGATCTGTGTAGATTACTGTTCCCAAAAGGAATTTTGATTACATGGAATTCGAATCTTTCTCTTTTATCATAAATATTACTAATTAGTCTATTGTCAACAATTTGCAAATCAAGATCTAGAAATTCTACTGTATTGGAAGTAAGATTAGTTTTTAATAATTTGAGATAATTAGGGTAAAACGAAACATTTGGTTTAAATTCCTCAGTTTTACCTAAAACAATTAAATCATCTATGTAACGATAAAGAAAGTAAGAATCATTATCAATATGTTGTAATTCATAAAAATGTAAATAAAAATTGGCCAGACAATTACTTGCTGGACCTCCCTGAGTGAGACCCTGAATTTGCTTATAGAGATTTTGACCGAAAACTATAAGATTCTCTTGTAATACAAGTTTAATCAGAGTATTGAATTTTTCACGTTTTATTGTTTGATTAAAATGATATTTATCGTATAAAAATGCAAGAACTTTAATTAAATCTTGAATATCTATTGAGTTAAAAAGGTTTTCAAAATCATACCCATGTATAGAGAATACCTCTTGTTCTTTCATGTTCCTGACAATTTCAAAACTATTTTTAATAATAGCAGTATTTTCAATATTGTCAATAGATTTTTGAAGAATGGATTGTAAAAGTTTACCAGATTTAGTGATATAGGTGTTATATCCATTCGTAATACTTCGAAATTTGACAGGATTTTTGTGAAAATTTGACATTAAGAAAATATATGGAAATTTAATGTTTGTGAGATGTAAACCCAACTTCTTATTGGATGCCAAAAGATGTTTGTTTATTTCTCTGTTACTGTATTTAGATAATTGGAAAGCATTATTATTCATTTCATGTTCACTCAATAATTTATTATAGTAAAATTTACAAATTGCATAATTTGCAGGAACCTTATCTACATAAACGATAACAAAATCTTTCTGCAAATCATCTATAGCAAGTTTTAGATATTTAATTGTGATTTCCCTATCCACTTTAAAATTCAAATATAGAATTTCCTTCAAAACCCATGACCTAAATTCGTCAAATGCCTCAATTGGCAAACCATATTTAATATATATATATATATATA
>BMAW01058395.1:0-14235 GCA_019974015.1 Nephila pilipes | reverse complement strand
ATATATATATATATATATATATATATATATATATATATATATATATAATGGGCTTGTTTATTCCTCCAAAGCTGTCAGTTGCATATTCAAATGTTATTTTAGGATGTTCAAACAATTAAATAAGAGAATAACTTAAAATAAAAGAATATTAGAAATGAATTCATGAATTTTGTATTATAATTAGTATAAAAATATTGTGTTTCAAATAATTAATTTCCATTGATCTCGAGTAATTTAATTAATTATTATTTTAAAAAAGTAGGTGTAAGGTACTCTTAGTGAAATATCGGGTTCGTTTAATTTTACCTTTAAAATCATTTAGATTGAATTCGCCAGTTAGTCTGCTTTTGAATAACAAGTAATATAAATTTTTTTTAAAGTCAATTTCTACTTAAGTCAACAAAGAAATTTTTTTATTTTAGTTACTTTTTATTAAATAATTACAATCAATATAATAATTTTCCAGTGATCTACACGCTTTGTCACTGAGGGTATTTATTCCTAAATTTATATCCTACTAAATATCTTATATAAAAGAATTTTTTTTCTCCCATATAAAACTAAAATTAATTATTTGAAAATGAAATAAAAAAATTGTTTGCTTCGACGAGATTCGATCCGAAGGCATGAAAATTCTACGCCAACGTTCTACCAAATTTGCCATTGCAAGATAAATGACATAGTAGAAGCATTGGCTTGTTTCTTAATTCATCCGGTAAATTAAATGGTTGGAATGCAGTCTAGCCCAACCAACCTTGGTGACATGAATTATTTGGCGGTATTTAGCCAAATATGGTTACCCTGGTCTTCGGACTTAACGTTCAGTCAAAAAAAAAAAAAAAAAAAAATCCGCCAAGTTTGCAGTTTTTGAAATCGTGCCTAGCGGTTGAGTTAAACTGTATTTTCCCGAATTAAATTTAATTAAATGAATTAATATTTGAAAAAACTGTATTAACATCAAGTGTCATCCATTACAAGTTTAAAAAAATGTATTTGAACTTGAGTGGATGAATAAAAAGTATTTTATTAACGATTGAAAATTTGAACAAGATATATATATATAGAGAGAGGTTGTGAGCTAATAGTAGGAATTTAAAAAATAATAATAATTACACTCTATGTTACGATCCAAATTATTTTATTTCCAAACATTTGTAAGGGACATGATGCATAAGTTTGCGCATCCGTTCCAGCACATAACCTTCCAGCTCTCTCGCCTCGTCTCTTCTCCTCTTACATTCTTTTACCCCTTCAACTGGGCTACCTTTTTTATTGCTCCCTCAGGGCTCGATCTCTTCAGACCACAGCCCAGCCTTTGCCAGATGCTGGTGTCAGAATTTTGTACGCCCCACCTAAGAGTAAAATTAACCCCTTGTGGCTGATTTTACCACATTCTTAAATTAAGATTATTACAAATACAAAATAACACTTAGACGAAATAATTGGCAATGAACAAAAATAACATCATGCAAATAAATACAAGATTCTAAGCAAATATGAAATGCTGCAATCATACACTTTGCTTAGAGCAAGAATGTCCCCTTGAAAGTTCTTAAAGTTTTTATATTTACTTTAAAAATACATGTTCAATGTTCAAAAAATGCTCTTACGATTGACTATGTTCTAAAATCTTAAATTCAAACTCTAATGAGATTTTTAAAAAAATATGAACTCATATAATTTTAAAGAATAACGTCATAGAATTCACAGTTTAATTTAGATAATGCATCAGCACTTCTATGCTGAAAATACGTGGCCCATGCGTGATATTATAATTCCACCTTTGCTACGTCAGAGGCCAACGAGTTAACTTGGGGCTTTTTGGCATTATATGGTTCAAGTATTTTAAAGGATTATGATCTGTAATAATTCCTACTCGTGCTTCATTTATCAAATTTGTTGAACCCAAACAACACTGCCTATGTCTCCTTTTCCATAGTCCAATTTCTCTGAGTAGTGATTAACTTTTGACTTACAAAAGCTATCGTTTTATAGTTTTCTTCACAGTTTTGTTGAATTAGACAGCTTCCTACACCATTATGTGATGCATCACACTGCACTTGAAGAGATAGACTAGCATTAGACGTGGTTAAGGTAGTCACATTACATAAAAATTCTTTCAATGCATTAAACGAAGATTGCTCCACTTACCCCCTTTAGACAGTATTTGTTTTATTTTTCTTTGTTAAATCAAAGAGTGTAGCCGAAATTTTGGCGTAATTTGGAATATAAGTTCAATAAAGCCCATTAAACCCAGCACTGATCTAACCATTTGTGTGTGTGTGTGGTAGGCTTGATTAATTTTCCTATCGTGATTACTCTTCTTTCATTTGACCCATGGTTTCCTCTACCTATTATATGTACCAAATATTTTATTTTATGTGCGGTGAAAGTGCAATAGTCGACCCTAACGGAAAATCTTAATTAAATCTTAATCTAAATCTGTCAAAAATGACCTCAAGTTGGTCATATATTCTCCGAAAGTTTTTGAAAAGATCACCACGTCATTCATGTAGATCTAGGCGTATTCAGAATGGGATTTGACAACAGGGTTCATTTCCCCCTGAAAAGTATCCGTCCATTCCAAAGCCATAGTTTTCTGTATTATGAGTTGAAAAAGCTGTTAAAGACTTACTGCCATCATCCATTTTGATTTACTAGTAACCCTTCAAAATACCTAAACTTGTTAACCAGTGAGCTGACCCGGCAATAAAAATTAACTCTTGCATGTCCTTCAAAGGAAAAATAGGTACTTTCAAAACGGCATTTAATGCCCAAAAATTAGTGCACATCATTACCGTGAAATCCCGTTTAGCCACACAAACTATCGTTTGAGCAATTTCCAATTCAAATGGTTCTATTAAATTTAAACCAATTAATTTCTGAACCTGATATTCTACCTCTCTTCGATATACAATAGATATACTATAACAACTGAGTTTTCCCCTTTCCTCATTCGATATAAACTCCATTTTATGAGTTGCCAACCTTAGCTGTTTGAACAGGCCTTGTAAACAGCTGTTTAAACTCTAGAATTAGAATTTTAATTATTGTCAATTCAGAACTATTTAAATGGTTAAATCGAGCATTTCAGAAAATTTGTTAGACTTCATTGTGGTTGGTAGCGTTTTTACATGCCCGAATTCTATCTCCTCTTCGAAGATAACATTTACAGAATTGACCTAACAATTTGTTTTAATTTATTTTAATGTATCTGCTTTATTGAACCATCAGTCATTCTTGCTACAAATGAACGAGGATATCCTTAAGGTTTTCAAATAGTTTAACAAGAATATCCATAAGGTTTTTCAACAAAGGTTGATAAGGTTTTTCAACAATAGTTGGAAAACCTTGCCATCCGGCCAATAGTTTATTAATAGAATCGGGTATTAATACTATTACTTCATCTCCTATTTGAAATAGTTTTGTAGATGATCTTATATTATAGTAATGTGCAGTTTTCACTTTCTGCACTTCCCAAATTAATTTAGTATGTTTTTGCAGCCTTTTCAAGTTTTAACTTCAAATTTTCAAATATGTGTCCATCTGCATATTATGTTCCCCGGTCCATGTAGATTTTAATATATATAATGGATCTTGGGGTTGCTTACCATACAATGACTGAAATCGAAATATACCTGTAATGGCATAAGGTATTTCCCTGTAAGCTCACTGGTTACCTAGATTGGTAATATTCGAGATGACCGCTGGTCACTTCTAACGTTCTTTAGAAATCTTGAAAAGCAGAGAGAGGACCACAAATCACAACTATCCGTATTAAAACACTTCCGGCTTTTTTTATCTCCGAAAATCTCCGATCCCATCTCTACCACCAATGTGAGGTACTCAATGTTAAGTACCGGGTTAGTTTAACTTCACCTTTAATGTATAATATTTGTATTTAATTCATTCTCTAGTATACTTTTGAATAAACAAAAAAAAAATCCCACTCTTCCATAATACAGTCCCAATTATTTTATTTCCAAACATTTCTGAAGAACACGATACGTACGTATACAAATCCGTTCTAGTTCATAACCTATCAGCTCTCTCGCCTCGTCTCTCCTCCTCTTAGATTTTTTTACCCCCTTCAGCCTAGCTGCTTTTTCTTATTGCACACACCGATCCCGACCCCTCCAGACCACAGTCCAGGCTTTACCAGGCGTCAGATCCTTACTGTGGGTGTAACATGTGAGTTAAAATTATATAACTTGTAATATCTCTATTCTTCAGCGCAAGTGTCTCTGATGGAATCAGTGATCATAGCCTCTACTTGACTGGAATATCAGTGGCCATGTCGTTTGTGACTTTTAATTATTGGGTACTGAGGGTTTCTCTTAAATGAATGTAATATATTCTATGTTTAATCCTCCTGCTTGCTGATTTTATTACTTTTTATATAAAATCAGCAGAAAGAAGAGTACTAAACTTTCATTCTGTCTTTCAGTGTTTGTTTGTTTCTATTGAAAGATTTTATATATGTATATATACATACAGGGTGCCCACTAAAGTCCCTTGCCACCCTCTTAACTTCCGAACGGCTGCTGCTATATTCATAAAAGGGGTGTCTAGGTATAGTAAAGTGGCCATGCGCCACAGAATGAAACCATCTTGTCGCCACCTGGCGGAAAACTGTGGAGTTAGCATTTCTATCTCGAAAATGGAGCGAGATAAGGAAAAACAGTGATTCACAAAGTTAGGTAGATAGGTTAAAACGGTCACAAGCGATACCACTGTGCCCCATTGCGGTGTCGTGTTTTGCCCGAAAGATAACCGTTTCTCCTTCCGTTCAAGTTTCGTAACTTGTAAGAAATCACGAAAAAGCAAATGCTTGTTTTAACCGTTCTGTCCTTTGTATTAATATCCACAAGTTGTCTTTTCGTACTAAATCGATGATACTCTGCAATTTTGTAAATCACTATTTTTCCTTATCTCGTTCAATTTTCGAAATACGAAGGCTAACTCCGCAGTTTTCTTTCAAATGGCGACGTAAGTTGTTTCATTCAGTGGCTACTTTACCATACCTAGACACCACTTTTATGAATATATATATATATATATATATATATATATATATATATATATATATATCTTTTTCTTTTTGGAATTCATTTCCAAATTTTCATCTTCATGCAGGGATAAGGAAAACAATTTTTGATTGTTTAAACATCAGAAATTATTTTAAAAAAAGTTAAATTAAAAGACTCCAATCTTTTATATTTTTGCAATTCTATTCTCTCTCTCATTGAGTTTAAAACTACATCTTTCAAATTTCAGTTGACTTTCTGCTTTGCTGTAAATTTTTATGCTGTGGCAAATATATAAACTATTCTCCATATTAAAGATGCGACCATCATAAATAAAATATAATTATAAGGTTTAATTTATTAATTGAAAAAAGTGTTGCATTTTTACTTATGGTTTATAAAGCTATATATGTGATTTTTAAAATTTTTTTTAGTTGAATGAAATATTTTATTAGTAAGACTTAATGCTTTATAAATCAATGTAAGATTTTCTTTAAAAAATATCAGGGGATTTAATGTAAAATATATGCAAATATATTAATTAATTTATTTTAGGTATACAGGAAATACTTCTGATGCTCTCAAATGCTTTAACAAAACGCGCAGTATTCCATTGTGGGGACAGATATCGTTGTGTCATATGATTGAAATATGCATTAATCCTGAAAACGAAAATTTTTCTGGTGAGAACGTTGATGTTGATGGAGATTTGATGTAAGATATAATTTCATATTCAAATATTTTTACATAAAATAGCATTCAATCAATAAAAGTAGTTTTCTTAAGTCTGAAAACTGAGACTCATCTGAATTTTTTACCTAAATTTAAATTACCCTTTTATCCATATTTAAAAAATTTGGTTCTCTTTTCCTATAAAGAGCTTTTAAATGACCCGTTTTCTTTAAATGACAGAATTATATTTTAAAAGAAAAATGAAATGTAATATCCTGTGATTGATGTGATTTTTGCAAGTTTTTTTCAAATAATTTCAAACTTTATTTTACGTTAGACATTTTTTTTAAAATCTTAATGTTTCATATTTCGTTGTAAAAGAACATCCTTCGAATTTGAAGTGCATAAATTTTTTCCAAAATCGAAGATTCAATAAACAAATTTTCTTAATATTCTAGGATACTTTGTCATTAAAATAATAAAATTATTATTTTTTCTTTTGCAATTGATAAAATCTTAAATTCTTCCAGGCAGTTTGAAAGCTCGTGCAATTACATCTGGAAGGTTATCTGTTATCAAAAACAAGAATTCATACGATGAACTTTTATTTCGAAAAAAAATATTTTCATGGCAGTTTGTAATCTTTAAAATATAGAAAAGCGCATAAAAATTAGGAAAATACTATCTATAATGGGAATTTTCTGTTGCTCATCATGCTTCTCAATTGATTCAATTTGAAATTTCATATAGATAACATATTTATTTCTTAGAATATATTCATATATAATTTTTGAATATATTCTTCAACAAAAATATATAATTAATTATTAGTATTGAAAGAAAAAAATCTTAAAGGAAATAGCATGTTTCATTTCATGTTACAGGTATCTCTGAAGCTATTTTTCTATAACTTGCCTTTTTATTTTAAACTTCACAATTTTTGAGGCATTATAAATAAAAGACATGTATGACAGCATGCTTCCAATTTAAGCTATATTTGGTGACATAAAATGATGCAATAGCATTTTGCTTCATGTGTGATTCAACATTGCATGAGAAGTGCGATTAATCATACATTCCAGTGATAAAATAATACTTGAGTTAGAGAAAGAACGCCTTACATGTCTGAATAGTTTCTTTATAAAACTCGAAGGCTCCCTCTACCGGCCATTTTGATTTCGTGGACGTAATGTTAATCCAATGGAATTTCGATTTTCGTTCTCACATCTTTACTATTTGATCTATTTGAATGCAATCAAGGGCATCTAAAAGAGTAAAAAATAATGAATACTTTTGTGGAATTACTTTTTTCCTCCGATTTTTAAAAATATTTTTTCCCGAATTTTAAAGATTCATATGTGAGTTTTCCGGTCTTTAAAAAATATGTAAAAATATTTTTAAAAATCGGAGGAAAAAAGTAATTCCGCAGAAGCACGTTCATTATTTTTTTCTCTTTCAGATGCACTTTATTGCATTCGAATAGATCAAATAGATTTGATTTTCGAATTTGATAGATCGAATAGATCAAATAGATAGATTTGAGGACGAAAGTCGAAATTCCATAGGATTAACATTGAGCTGACGGAGAATCAAAATGGTCAGTAGACGGGAGCTTTAACGGTCCTTTTTTTTTATATATATATATATATATTTGAGAAAACTGTAAACCACATTATCTAATCAGTAGAAACTTACTAACTAAATGCCTTCTTTTAGCTCAGGAAAAAAATACTACTTGAATTGAAGAATTTGTTGATAACCTCCAGTGTTTTATTTTATTTTGGTTTATCTTTTTTTTCAGCATAAAATTCGATGGAAAATACTGGTATTTTTTCAGTATTGATTTGACAAAAAAGTGTTAGATTGAATGTCAAAGTAATTTTTATTCCTAAATTTTTTTTAAAGGATTATTGAGATATTTTGCACCATTGTATGAAAATATGTCTATTTATTAAGTGAAACTGAAAAAATTGCAAAATTACTGTCTATAATTATTTGGTTTGAAACCTTGAGAAAACTTAAAAAGTGATCAATTTCCGTAACATGTATTGCAAATCTTCGTAAATGTAATTAACTTTTATATTACAAGCTACACAAGTTACTTTGTAGAGTTACAGTTGTATTTAAATATTTTAACCTATTTTAATGAATTTTAATTTTGATATGTGTGCGTGTGTGTTTATTGTAATTACTGCTATTTTCTTTTAAGTATTTTGAGCTTTTAATTTAGATTAAAAGAAAAAGCAGCTAATTCTCAAGAAGGTAATATACGCACAGCAGAAAAATTGCTTCTGGTAAGTATTTTTTTGCACCAATTTTGTTTTACATAAATGATTCTCGTTACCTAATTTTTTCAAATATTTATTTTAAGAAATGTAGTTTATAAAGGAAATATATGCCGCAAAAAGCTTTAAATCCTCATATGTAAAGATTCTATGATCCTGTTTAATTCAACCTAAAAAAATCCTCATTATTCCATTCAAAATTCTTTGGCAGAGTGAAAATTTCCTCAAGTTAGGAAGTTTGCCACTAGACTACAGCCACTTGATTTTTAGGATGACGATTTTTTTTTTGGCTTACAATTGATGATTTCTTCCACATTTTATTAATTAATCCAACTGGATGACAGTGAAAAAAAATCAGTTACCTCCTCTTGAGTTTTAATTTTTCGACTAATTAATATATAATACAACTTGCAAAAGTGTCAAAAATGTTATTTATTGAACACAAGTACTGTTTGCCTTATTAAATATCCTATGAACTAGAATTGGTAACAAATCAATATTCACAGCAAATCTATTTAGTATTTCTTAGCAAGGAATCTTTAACTGGTAGACATATATGCTTTATGATACTAATTTTATTCTGGAACTAATTTATTTTGAAGTGAATTGTAATTAATGAAATTTCTGTGACATAAAAAAATATCATTTATTTAGATGTAGTTTTATAAAAAAATGTCTTTTTTTTTTAAAAAAAAAATATACTTACTTTTATTTGTATTTTAATTTATTTTATATAAATGATAATAATTTACTTTTAATGGACAGTCAATTGTATTAAATGACCGATATGAAAATTATTATTGTTATTATAAGTACCATTTGTTCATCTACACTGATAAGATGTAGATGTTTTATATAGCAATTCTTAGTAATTTATAAATATTTCATTGTTAGGAATTGAAATCAAAGTACGGTGCAAATTTGAACACTCGTATTTTTAACAATTTGATTCGACTTGCGAAACGGAATAAACTAGATGCCGAAGCTGCTCTGAACGATTTCATAGAAATTCTGACCGATGAAAGATATGTGAGTGACATTTTTTTAAAAACATTTTCAAATTAGTTAACGGTTTGTTTTCTGCTGAATTCTTTCATAAATTACAAATTATTCTAATTTCGTGTTTTTTTTTATCTTAATTATTAACTGTTTTTCTTTTATCTCATTTATTAAGTGTCCCATATAATAATTGTATGCTGATTTCTTAGTTTTGCAGTATCTTTTATATAAATATTAAAGTAAACAAAGGAATTTTTAAAGTCAACAAGTTAATTTTGTTTTATTAAAAACTGAATACACTGAAAAGTGATAAAAAAAAAAGATAAAATTTAAATGATTTAAGATATTATTTTCAAGAGTGATGCTAGGCAAATGTGATCTAATCTACGAGAGAAAAACCTATCAAATTTTAAATTATTTTCCAAATAAAAATAGGTTTTTCACTTTTTAATATTTAGATTTTCCAATAATTGTGAAAACTGTTTTAAAAATTATTCGATTTCTTTTGTTTATTCATAATAAGTTATACTCTACAAGAAAAAAAAAACCCTCTAAGATGAATAAAATCGTTAGCTTGATTAGCCCAAATTACCATCGGAATATTACAAAATAAATGTTTTTTATTCTTTATATATATATATATATATATATATATATATATATATATATATATTGCAATACTAAATTATTTAGTTAGAGTTTCGTAGATTCCCTCTGTTCTGACAGAAATATATATATCTCTTCTCTTTAAAAAATTATATCATAACAGTTAGTAACAAATAGTTTTTATATGCATGTATGTATTGTTTCAAAATGATTCAGTAAAAGTACGTTCGCTCGACTGATGGCAAATTCTGGATACAAAAGTGGTCACGATCCAAATATAACATTATTTATTTTAACTAAATATTTCACACGTCAAGTAAATCAGGTAACGATAATTTAAAGGGACTGTGGAGGCTAAATACGCATTTCAACTGCGAAAAATCCATTCAAAACAAAAACAACTTTGTCTTCAATCGGCCAGAACCTTCGTCGCTTGCTCAAATTTTTTTTTCGTGTTCGATTTTTCCCCAACTCATTTTTTTAGTCACGGTTTAAGGACTTCCGTTGTAGTGTTATTAGACGGTCACCTCGGCAGCACAATGGTTAGCTAGCTTTAGATATTTTCTCAGATCTTTACTGACTGTAATGATGATCAATTGAAATGCCGTGACTTTTTACTAAGTTTCTTATTTAAAGTAAATTTTTTAAAATGTTAAATGTTTGGCACATGAATCTACTTGTATTCAAGCAAATTGAGTTACATTTATTTTTATGACTTACAAGATAAGTGAGACAAGACCTATGAACGCTCTATAAGTTACCATATGCATAGAATAAACTACATATACATTTTTTAAATGAAGAAGTTGTATGGATGTAATGATTTTGACGTAAAAAGATATTAAATGTGAAATAATAAATATTACAAAAGCCAGTGCAACCATCTTTAATCTTGATTAATTTAGCACAAAAATAGTATTCAATTTTTAATTTAAATGCACATTTATTCACATAAAATAATTTTTTCTTATTTTATTGGATTTTTCAATATACTTTTAACTAAATATTTTACAAAAGGTGTTTTTAAGATTAAATTTAAAACTAGGCTAGCTGGAAAACTCATTAAAGATTTAAATTATTTTTTTCTAATCACAATCTGAAATAAAATTTTGCCTGCAAGTCCTTCTTAATAAGATACAAAATTTGTAATATTGTCAGGTTCTTTAAATGGTCAGCTTAGGAATATTTTTCAATTATAAAATATTTACTACCAAATAATTTGGCTGTTGTGAATATTGGCACAGGAAGGAAGGAAGGAAGTTCTAAAATTTTGATGAAGAAATATTCATTTGATTTACATAAAACTAAGGCTTGATACTAAAGCTCCTATATTTGATTTCCATAAAAATTAATAAACCTTATAAATAGATATGTCTGATGAAAAAGGTTTGTTATTTTTTATTATTTGTTATTTAAAATAAAAATATTTTAAAAAAATTTTCCCCCTTCCCAATGTTTTAAGTTTTTTCCTTCAAAATTTTTTTGACATAAATAAATAAAAGAATTTGAAAAATATCTGAACCATTTAAAAATGAAAAGCCCTTTTAAATTTTTTTTATTCAAATTTCGAAAAATATCCTTTTTTATCAGAATTGAAAATATTTTAAAATATATATCAAATCATACAAAAGTTGAAAATATATATATAAAAATTCTGTGTTCAATTTGTTTTATAAAATACAATTTTTAAGGCTCTACCCTTTTATTTTTATAATTTTGTACATTTATTTTTTATGATGAATGATACATTTGATTTTTTGTTTGTAATTAATCTCCCCTTCTCTGAACAAAAACTTTGTACGTGCATTCATTGCTCAGAATTTTAATTTTCTCTATTTTTGCTCATTTTTATAAGTGATATGATATTTATTAATATCTTTGAATATGATATTTAATAAGAATTCCCTTTTTATTTTCTCAGAAAGATCATGCTGGTGCTATTCTTGGATCAGCAATGGCTTATTTAGTGTTGAAACAAACTCCTAGAGCTCGTAACCAACTGAAAAGAATTTCTAAAACTACGTGGAATTTTAGTGTAAGTGAACAATATATATTGAAAGGAAAATTGAAAAGCATTCACATACCACTTTTACATATTTTCTTCCTGATTTTCTGAAAAGATATCGACATGAATCTTATTTACAAATTTGTTTACCCATAATTACTTGATTTACAATGATGAAAGTAAGCTCATTCAATTAAATTTTACTATGTAAAGTAAAGTAGTGTGCTCGTTAGTGTACACCAGATATAAATGAAACTTTATGATGAAAAGTTCTTTGAGTATCTTATATTTCAAAACCTTGAATCTAAGGAGCGATAAGATTCGAATCAAGTTGACAGTTTTCAAACTTTGCTGATCTATATTTTGTATTTTAATGAATCAAATGAAATATATATTTTAAATTAAACAATAAGGTATATTGAATCAGCGAAGTGTCTTTTTCTCTTTAAAATGTGCTATATGTGTGTCAGATATTTATTTACAACATGCATTTGAATTGTTTTAAAAATGTAGTATTTAGTGATTTGTTTTTGTTTACTTATTTTTTAAATTGCATCTGAAGGACTTTTGTGTGGAGTATGATAATGCAATGCAATAAACATTTAAGTTGTGGCATCTTGTAAATGCTGTAATCAGTGGCAAGTAAGGGAGTTCTAGAACAACATTTATAATTCTAACAAATACTTAAAAACACTTTAATTTATAATTTTTCTGCATTTAGCTTTATGTATTTTTTTTCTCCTTATAAAGGTTTTCTGCATTTAGGCTATTTTATATAAAGATATAAGATTAAAAAATGCTATTAATCTGACCGGATTCACTTCTTGATACTTTTCCATCATTATGAAGCTATATTTTTTTCTATTCTAAGCTGCTCCTTGAAACTCGATGTAGTATTGATGGATTTTGCAAAACTGAGGTATGTGCTGTATTGCAGTTGAAGCTGGCAATATTGCTGTTTATGCAGATGTTGAAAATATGCTTGTTGCTTCTGCATATAAACACAAAGAAATTTTCTTCCTTGTGAGTGGTATGAGTCGTTATAAATATTATCAGATTGAGTTCAGCATCGAATTATAATATATATTAATATTCCCGAGGTACACTTATTATAAGACACACTACTTCATTGAAAACTGGTTTTATTTTTTGCAAATATAATTATACAAGTTCTGTAACATTTCTTTTTCAATCTTTTGCGGCGACCCCACTTAACAAGTTCGTTAGTAGTCCCCCTTACATCTGGACAAGATCCTCATTAAAGATAGATGGACTCGTGAAAAGGGAAGCACCATTTTTGTTTTCCATAAACTTCGACTTTTTAGAGCCCGATCTCCTGGAGACCAAAAGTACCCAACACTAGGTGTACAGTTTTGCAGGTGTCATTTCCTTTCTTGTTTGGGTTGCTCAGTGACCAATAGTTGAGTTAATAAATTCAGCTGTACAAACAAAAGAAAAGAATTTCCTTTCTTTTATTTTCTTTATTATTATTTTATCAAAACCAAAAGAAAGGAATTTCCTTTGGTTTTGAAAGAGGTATGACCAATTTCTTTTCACCCAAAATTTCTGTAGAGAAGGGATATCGTAATAACCGTTCGACTGAAATGTCGTGTCCGAGGGCATTGTATTACCTTTTCTAGTGTGCAACTAGCACTAAAAATGTCATTATGCATAGCAAATGTAAATACAGCAAACATTTTATCTTATAAATATCATTTTTCATATTTAAATTAAATACTATACTTAAGTGTAAAAAACTAGTACTCTCTAGGTTACCTATCATTTAATACAACCTATGCAAAACCTCTCCTGCAAAACTTCAAACAATACAACACCCATATCACTGTTCTTTATTTATGTATTTCTATATGTACAGAGTGCACAAAATTTTAAAAAATTAGCATATTGAGTTAGAATCAGCATGCGACTAATCAATTTACTATTTGTGAGATATGCTAAAAATACTGTTTTTAAGCATATGTCGAGAATCTTGTATACATTTCTGTTGTAATTTTTATTGCATAAGTATTTGATGTGTTTTACTTGTTTCTGAAATTGATTTGCATACATAGATACCACTTTCCAGATGTTAGAGAGTATTGCAATTATGCATGACATACAAAATTTCACCTTATCTTTGTAAAACTTCTCCCTCTCCCTGCTTTCTTATTTATGGTCATTTTTTTAAATTTTTTTATTAGGATGCAGAATATTTAGAAAAAGCCTGGCTGTTGTTAGCAGACATTTATATAAAGGTGATTTTATGCATTTTTAATACATAGTTATATTAGTTGAATAATATGTAAAGCTAATTGCTTCATAACTCATATATATATCAATATTTATAGCGCTCTAAAAGTGAATGAGTTATAGAAAATGGATGCTACTGACTATCTGTATAATAAATTATAAATCTGAATAACAAACAATATTAAAAGTGTTTCAAGTAAATTTGAATTTTATTCTTCAGACAACCTAAAAGTTTTGCATGATAAATTAAGAAAGGTAGTCATATCCTAAAAATCTGAGCAAGCGTAATATAACACATCGATCAATAACTCCCGAGTCTAACATTGAAAACAACATTTTTTTTTGCAAAATTTTTTTTTAATCATCAACATAACACCTTTTGTTAATCACC
>BMAW01058390.1:0-11941 GCA_019974015.1 Nephila pilipes | reverse complement strand
CGACATGTGCATGAAGTCTTTTTCTGTAAGTAGAAGCTTAAAGAAACATTTGCGTGTCCTTACCAAAGAGAGGACTTTTTTTTTTAGATATTTGCAAGACCGTTTTCTGTGACAGTTACAACCTAAAAAAAATCATTTGCGTATTGATACGAAAGAAAGGCCTTTTGTTTGTGATATTTGCCAAAATTCTTTAACTTGCATTCCCACCTTTAAAATGATTTGCATATTCCTACAATCAAAATTTCTTAAATTTGTAAAATTTCTTATAATGTTTCTATTATAAAATCATTCTAATAAGTCATTCGCGAATTTAGAAGTAAATAAAAGCTGCATTAAGAAAGATTTTATAAAATATTCTTGTAAACGTGTTTCTAATACTTTACATTTAATCCAATCAACGAAGTATATTGACCATGCCATTCTGAATTTGAATCAATTCGCATGAAACTCTTTGTATCGGCTTAATTGGATGTACACTATTGGCTCGCAGTTTCTATGATCATTTTTGACAAAAAGTATTTTGTACCCTGTTATTTCATTTTTTTCTGATAATCCTGATTGGGTCAATGTCTTATTTTTTACATTAGTTTTGACAGAAAATGAAAAACATGAAAAATTAAGCTCAAATTATTTTAGCAATATTTTTATGCCATTTCTACCATTTTTTTTCAAAAGAAATTAAAAATAATCAACACGATTAATTTTAGCATATAGTAAAATATTTATTTCGGTGAATGTTTGAGTGATTCAACAACAATTGACGTATGAGATTTCAGACTGCTTCAATTTCGTGAAACGCTGATTTTACGAGAATGGACCCAGCAGTTACAGAAGCAGTCTTTCTTTCATTATAGGAGTAGAACTTATTAGGAAATGGAATAAAATTTAATTCAGCTGAAGATTTTTTTTTGCTTTATTATGCATATGTAAATATGAAGATTTTATTGTATAATCCTTTTCCGCCAAAGATTTTTTTCATTAAGTTTTAGTACGATGTATATCGCAAGAAAGATATTAAAAAGAAAATGTATATATAAATTTATGTATCAAAAATAAAAATGTATTTATGTAAATCATTCTTGTTAACTGCTTGACTCATGTCTTGGTGCTTTTTAAATTTGAAACATTATAGGTTCAATTACGTATTTAAAACGTATTTTTCACCGAACATACTTATTAAGTTAAATCTAATTAATAATGTTTTTTTTCCCTTGAAAACTAAATATCTAAATGAATGCACCGTTTAATTATTTTAGCAAAGATTAGGATCTTCGCATTTCGGCACTTAGCTTCTTTCCGGCACTTACCTGCTTTCCATCCTACATTTCTGCTACTATAATGTTTTTTACAGATGATATTCAAAAGAACTGTTCCAAAATTAAGCACAAGGGAAGTGTAAGATTCCGTGAAACTTTTAGGGTTCCATAGAAAATTCATTTAGTTAAAGAAAATAACATTTTTCTACAGTCATGAATTCAAATCTGAAGTCTAATATATTGCTACATTGCGTCTTTTAAGTGGAAAAAATTTTGTCATCGAAGTAATTACTATAAACTCAGTTTTCCACGGTTATTGTTTTTTCTTTACGAAATGTGGATAAGAGTGATTTTAGTGTTGCAGCTGAAATGATCTGCAATAAAAATACGTTCGGAACCGTTGTTGCAGAAAATTGGTGAGGGCTTCAATTTAACTATCAATGGCCTACCAACTTTAGTTTGGCTAAAGAATCATGACCCCTAACCCCACTAGTGAAATTTTCATTTCTTATGGTATTTACAGTCTTTTTAAAACTTGTTTAATAGGTCCCTAGGGGAAATGGAGCGATTTTTCTCTTTCAGATTCTCCTGGTGTAGAAATATTTTCCTGGTGTCTACATAACATTTACACATGGTTTTGCAGAGTGTAGCGAAATTCTGCTTTTGCTCCATGAACATGATTTCACTCAGTCACTCACTCACTGGAAATATATAGGTAGCGAAGAGATTACATCGAGTCGTGGGGCATATTAAACTTATTCCATAGCAGGTTTGATAATCGTTTTATCTGCGAAAGTTTGCAAGCAGAGACGAAGTTAGAAACGGAAAATACAAATTCAAGTTTAGTCTTCCTGAATTGACCTTGGCAGAAAAATTGTCACCACTCAACCGCAATAGTTCAAATGACCTCCTGTTGCTTTTAAGAGCGACCTTAATAATCAACCAATCACGGAATTAAATTTACTCCAGAGCGACACAGATATTGTAGGCAAAGAATTTTAATTTTGAAATGATATCCATTATAAATGTTGTAACGCCCGTCCGACCCGGGAGTCCACTTGTGCCATCACTAAATTCAAATATTAAATACTGCGACACAAATAATTACAGAACCACCAAAACAATTTTTACAATTTATTAGTATATATTTACTATGACACCAATAACTACGCTCTCCAGGTTAAGCGGTCATACACATTAATTTAACCCACCAATAGTAATTTAACAACCTCTTACCAATAGTCCTGCCTCGACTGCAACTCAGATTCCGGAACCAATGTTGAAAACACTAGATCAATCTTTCTACGACTATCACTACTCGAACCTTCCACAATAGACTTTAATTCCTCCAAGTAACTTTAATTCCGGCTTCACCTCATCTCATCTCATCTCATCTACAGTATTAATCTCAGATACTCCTTCGGCTAATCTTTCAGATCTCCTTTCAGATACTCTACTCCTTCCGACGGAGTTTATATAATTCCTAACACTTCACTTCATTCCTAACTGCTTTACATACCACTTTATGCACCACGTTTCATTTTTGGTTGGGCAAAGGTTGTTTAGTGAAAGCAATCAATCTCAATTGAAAGTTCCCAAGGTTAGTGAAGAGAAACCGCGAATAGCCCAATGTCACAATGTGACTCCATATCTAGCACTTCAGTATCATATGAGCCGCACTGTGAGTTTTGAATGTCAGCTTGTTTTAAAATACAGCAATCTATTCTTCCAATATTTAAGATTAAGAATACGTCTGCAGGAATTCTAGAATTCCGCTATAACCATTCTTCATGCTATTTTTTTTTATTTCGAATTTCCCTTTGCAGCCTTTTCTTAAGCAATAGATTTTTAAACACAGTAAGTTCATATTACTGCGGCATATTCCTGACTTTAGTGGAGACGGAAAAAGGACTTCACCGAATTATTCATTATCAATATAATATCGGTAAAGATATCAAGCATAAATCACTCTAGATAAAATCTTAAATGTGTCAAACATATATTTAAAATGTATTTAATGTATTTATATCCATAATCTCAACATGTGTAGAAAATACAAATATCCCACAAAGATTTTCGTCATTTTAGTAATTACAAAAATGTAGCGAAGCACTGAACTTTAGTTTAATGGAATTCCGTTGTTTGATAAGAAACCACAATACAAAGGAAATTAAATACCCGACATAACCGAGCTCAAATCTGTTGTGGAGAGATAATTATTTGCCTTCTTATATTTTTAATAACATTTTAAGTACTCTTAAAGATTACGAGTGTAATTTTCTTTGCAATAATCTGGGCGTATATATTCTAAATACTGTGAAAATATGATAAGTAACACAATAGAAAACAAGAAAGACTTTACGCTTTGTCTAGGAGATGGAGTCCTGAGGGTCTTAAGGAACCGTCGTATAACAGGAAGGATGCATATTAAATATGTCGACCAAGTCACCAGATACAGGATTAAAGTTGCAAGGATTGTCGCCTGTAGCAATTGCGGTGGTTTGAAGTGCAATTTTAATATCAAAGCAAAAATCTTAAAATAAAATGTAAAATTTTTGCCAAATGTTATAACATTTCAGATAAACTTCGACAGAAAATATTAAAATTGGAACAAAAAATAGTTGTGAAAATAAGACAAATATGTGCTAAAAATTATTTTGCTTTTTTTTTTAGATGAAATTGAAATTAAAAAGTTCTTTTCACTTAATAAATGTATTTTAATATAGCAGGCTGTAGCTGCTGTAGCTCAGGATCCACTGTCACTAAATCTTCATATGAAATCTACATTAGGCTCAAAGCCTTCTCATTGATTTGAGTGAATGTTTTGAGGCGCGATACCTTCTTAGGATTCTACTTCATTATCTGAACAGGTTTTAGTATTATAAGCTACGTTATACCAATGTCACTCATGTAATTACTGAAAGGCTCATTTTTTAACTATTAAACAATCAATAGTTCTTACAATTGATATTTAATATTCCGAAATAAATCTATGCAACATCATGGCATATTTTAATGCACGTAATGACATTAAAATGGGCCATGACTTGCTTACACATGAACTATATTTTATGTATTAGATATGTTTATTTAAAGAATGTCATAATGGTTCCTTACTGAACATTAAAATAGTTATCACGAGTTGTTTCTATTCCTTCTGTTTGATCCTCTTATGTTAATGTAAAAATGGCTCACATTCCCTTTGGAAATTTCTCAGAGGAAAAAAAATCCCTTTGTGACATATTTTTCAGTTGAGGACTATTGTTTTTTCAATCATTATAAGTTTCCTCAATTTGAAAAGTGTATAATAAACAATTCTTTCTGTTGATAACACATACCAGGTCATCAGTTATATAATGTGTCAGAAGTATATCATATCAACCATCAAATCTAAGCTATGAGCTCTCTTCTCGATAATATACATTTTTGCATACTATAAATCCAATCAATAAATCAATAAAATTTAATTCTATTGTACTTAAAGTAAATTCTAAGCGATCCATTTGGATTTTCTTTTACAATTCGTTACAAAGAAGAGGAAAAAAACATTTAACACCAGTTTTCGGTACTAGAATACAAGGAATTACGTTTAATAATGAATTCATTGGGTAAGTGTTATTTGTGTAATATTTGTTGTCAAAAATTTAAAAAGAAGACTTATCTTCAAAATCATTAGTGTGTTTATATATGAAAACCAGTATTACCTACCAAATTTCATGACAAGACTTTTTCTCAGTCGATGAAATTCAACTAACATTCTCTTAATCAGAACAGTCAAAAGTTTCATACGTAACAGATTTGCCAAACATCATTTTCCTTAAAGGCAAGATATCATTGGCATTTAATGATTCAGTCTGCAGACAAAATGCTTACTGGCAAAGTGATCAATGATTCTAGCACTCCGATTCATATAGTAACACAACATGAAGGCATTCAAGGGGATGAAAACTCAACTCGTGCGAAATTTGACAAAAAGAAGTTTTATAAAAATTCTCGTATAAATAGTTCTTTACAAATACATACAAATACAAATTATTACTCTTGTGATGTGTGTATAAAGATATTCTCAAGTCTTCGAAATTTAAAAATGCATCTGCGTACCCACACGAATGAGAGGCTTCATATTTGTGATTTTTGCAAGAAGACTTTTTCTCAAAGTGGTGACTTAAAAAAACATTTACGTGTTCATACTAAAGAAAAGCCTTATGTTTGCGAAATTTGCATGAAAGCCTTTTCTCAAAGTTGTAGCTTAAAAACACATTTGCTTGTTCATACGCAGGAAAAGCCTTATGTTTGCGACATTTGAATGAAAGCCTTTTCTCAGAATTCTAACTTAAAAACTCATTTGCTTGTCCATACGAAAAAAAAGCCTTTTGTTTGCAAAATTTGCATGAAGTCTTTTTCTCAAAGAAATAAGTTAAACGTACATTTGCGTATTCATACTGAAGAAAAACCTTATGTTTGCGACATTTGCATGAAGGCGTTTTCTGATAGTAGCAGCTTAAAGAAACATTTACGAGTTCATACGAAGGAAAAGCCTTATGTTTGTGATATTTGCAAGAAAAGTTTCTCTGACAGTTGTAACTTAAGAACACATTTGCGTGTTCATACCAAGGAAAGGCCCTATGCGTGCGAAATTTGTATGAAAGCGTTTTCTCATAGAAGGAGCTTAAGGAACCATTTACTTGTTCATACCAAGAAAGACCTTATGTTTGCGACATGTGCATGAAGTCTTTTTCTGTAAGTAGAAGCTTAAAGAAACATTTGCGTGTCCTTACCAAAGAGAGGACTTTTTTTTTTAGATATTTGCAAGACCGTTTTCTGTGACAGTTACAACCTAAAAAAAATCATTTGCGTATTGATACGAAAGAAAGGCCTTTTGTTTGTGATATTTGCCAAAATTCTTTAACTTGCATTCCCACCTTTAAAATGATTTGCATATTCCTACAATCAAAATTTCTTAAATTTGTAAAATTTCTTATAATGTTTCTATTATAAAATCATTCTAATAAGTCATTCGCGAATTTAGAAGTAAATAAAAGCTGCATTAAGAAAGATTTTATAAAATATTCTTGTAAACGTGTTTCTAATACTTTACATTTAATCCAATCAACGAAGTATATTGACCATGCCATTCTGAATTTGAATCAATTCGCATGAAACTCTTTGTATCGGCTTAATTGGATGTACACTATTGGCTCGCAGTTTCTATGATCATTTTTGACAAAAAGTATTTTGTACCCTGTTATTTCATTTTTTTCTGATAATCCTGATTGGGTCAATGTCTTATTTTTTACATTAGTTTTGACAGAAAATGAAAAACATGAAAAATTAAGCTCAAATTATTTTAGCAATATTTTTATGCCATTTCTACCATTTTTTTTCAAAAGAAATTAAAAATAATCAACACGATTAATTTTAGCATATAGTAAAATATTTATTTCGGTGAATGTTTGAGTGATTCAACAACAATTGACGTATGAGATTTCAGACTGCTTCAATTTCGTGAAACGCTGATTTTACGAGAATGGACCCAGCAGTTACAGAAGCAGTCTTTCTTTCATTATAGGAGTAGAACTTATTAGGAAATGGAATAAAATTTAATTCAGCTGAAGATTTTTTTTTGCTTTATTATGCATATGTAAATATGAAGATTTTATTGTATAATCCTTTTCCGCCAAAGATTTTTTTCATTAAGTTTTAGTACGATGTATATCGCAAGAAAGATATTAAAAAGAAAATGTATATATAAATTTATGTATCAAAAATAAAAATGTATTTATGTAAATCATTCTTGTTAACTGCTTGACTCATGTCTTGGTGCTTTTTAAATTTGAAACATTATAGGTTCAATTACGTATTTAAAACGTATTTTTCACCGAACATACTTATTAAGTTAAATCTAATTAATAATGTTTTTTTTCCCTTGAAAACTAAATATCTAAATGAATGCACCGTTTAATTATTTTAGCAAAGATTAGGATCTTCGCATTTCGGCACTTAGCTTCTTTCCGGCACTTACCTGCTTTCCATCCTACATTTCTGCTACTATAATGTTTTTTACAGATGATATTCAAAAGAACTGTTCCAAAATTAAGCACAAGGGAAGTGTAAGATTCCGTGAAACTTTTAGGGTTCCATAGAAAATTCATTTAGTTAAAGAAAATAACATTTTTCTACAGTCATGAATTCAAATCTGAAGTCTAATATATTGCTACATTGCGTCTTTTAAGTGGAAAAAATTTTGTCATCGAAGTAATTACTATAAACTCAGTTTTCCACGGTTATTGTTTTTTCTTTACGAAATGTGGATAAGAGTGATTTTAGTGTTGCAGCTGAAATGATCTGCAATAAAAATACGTTCGGAACCGTTGTTGCAGAAAATTGGTGAGGGCTTCAATTTAACTATCAATGGCCTACCAACTTTAGTTTGGCTAAAGAATCATGACCCCTAACCCCACTAGTGAAATTTTCATTTCTTATGGTATTTACAGTCTTTTTAAAACTTGTTTAATAGGTCCCTAGGGGAAATGGAGCGATTTTTCTCTTTCAGATTCTCCTGGTGTAGAAATATTTTCCTGGTGTCTACATAACATTTACACATGGTTTTGCAGAGTGTAGCGAAATTCTGCTTTTGCTCCATGAACATGATTTCACTCAGTCACTCACTCACTGGAAATATATAGGTAGCGAAGAGATTACATCGAGTCGTGGGGCATATTAAACTTATTCCATAGCAGGTTTGATAATCGTTTTATCTGCGAAAGTTTGCAAGCAGAGACGAAGTTAGAAACGGAAAATACAAATTCAAGTTTAGTCTTCCTGAATTGACCTTGGCAGAAAAATTGTCACCACTCAACCGCAATAGTTCAAATGACCTCCTGTTGCTTTTAAGAGCGACCTTAATAATCAACCAATCACGGAATTAAATTTACTCCAGAGCGACACAGATATTGTAGGCAAAGAATTTTAATTTTGAAATGATATCCATTATAAATGTTGTAACGCCCGTCCGACCCGGGAGTCCACTTGTGCCATCACTAAATTCAAATATTAAATACTGCGACACAAATAATTACAGAACCACCAAAACAATTTTTACAATTTATTAGTATATATTTACTATGACACCAATAACTACGCTCTCCAGGTTAAGCGGTCATACACATTAATTTAACCCACCAATAGTAATTTAACAACCTCTTACCAATAGTCCTGCCTCGACTGCAACTCAGATTCCGGAACCAATGTTGAAAACACTAGATCAATCTTTCTACGACTATCACTACTCGAACCTTCCACAATAGACTTTAATTCCTCCAAGTAACTTTAATTCCGGCTTCACCTCATCTCATCTCATCTCATCTACAGTATTAATCTCAGATACTCCTTCGGCTAATCTTTCAGATCTCCTTTCAGATACTCTACTCCTTCCGACGGAGTTTATATAATTCCTAACACTTCACTTCATTCCTAACTGCTTTACATACCACTTTATGCACCACGTTTCATTTTTGGTTGGGCAAAGGTTGTTTAGTGAAAGCAATCAATCTCAATTGAAAGTTCCCAAGGTTAGTGAAGAGAAACCGCGAATAGCCCAATGTCACAATGTGACTCCATATCTAGCACTTCAGTATCATATGAGCCGCACTGTGAGTTTTGAATGTCAGCTTGTTTTAAAATACAGCAATCTATTCTTCCAATATTTAAGATTAAGAATACGTCTGCAGGAATTCTAGAATTCCGCTATAACCATTCTTCATGCTATTTTTTTTTATTTCGAATTTCCCTTTGCAGCCTTTTCTTAAGCAATAGATTTTTAAACACAGTAAGTTCATATTACTGCGGCATATTCCTGACTTTAGTGGAGACGGAAAAAGGACTTCACCGAATTATTCATTATCAATATAATATCGGTAAAGATATCAAGCATAAATCACTCTAGATAAAATCTTAAATGTGTCAAACATATATTTAAAATGTATTTAATGTATTTATATCCATAATCTCAACATGTGTAGAAAATACAAATATCCCACAAAGATTTTCGTCATTTTAGTAATTACAAAAATGTAGCGAAGCACTGAACTTTAGTTTAATGGAATTCCGTTGTTTGATAAGAAACCACAATACAAAGGAAATTAAATACCCGACATAACCGAGCTCAAATCTGTTGTGGAGAGATAATTATTTGCCTTCTTATATTTTTAATAACATTTTAAGTACTCTTAAAGATTACGAGTGTAATTTTCTTTGCAATAATCTGGGCGTATATATTCTAAATACTGTGAAAATATGATAAGTAACACAATAGAAAACAAGAAAGACTTTACGCTTTGTCTAGGAGATGGAGTCCTGAGGGTCTTAAGGAACCGTCGTATAACAGGAAGGATGCATATTAAATATGTCGACCAAGTCACCAGATACAGGATTAAAGTTGCAAGGATTGTCGCCTGTAGCAATTGCGGTGGTTTGAAGTGCAATTTTAATATCAAAGCAAAAATCTTAAAATAAAATGTAAAATTTTTGCCAAATGTTATAACATTTCAGATAAACTTCGACAGAAAATATTAAAATTGGAACAAAAAATAGTTGTGAAAATAAGACAAATATGTGCTAAAAATTATTTTGCTTTTTTTTTTAGATGAAATTGAAATTAAAAAGTTCTTTTCACTTAATAAATGTATTTTAATATAGCAGGCTGTAGCTGCTGTAGCTCAGGATCCACTGTCACTAAATCTTCATATGAAATCTACATTAGGCTCAAAGCCTTCTCATTGATTTGAGTGAATGTTTTGAGGCGCGATACCTTCTTAGGATTCTACTTCATTATCTGAACAGGTTTTAGTATTATAAGCTACGTTATACCAATGTCACTCATGTAATTACTGAAAGGCTCATTTTTTAACTATTAAACAATCAATAGTTCTTACAATTGATATTTAATATTCCGAAATAAATCTATGCAACATCATGGCATATTTTAATGCACGTAATGACATTAAAATGGGCCATGACTTGCTTACACATGAACTATATTTTATGTATTAGATATGTTTATTTAAAGAATGTCATAATGGTTCCTTACTGAACATTAAAATAGTTATCACGAGTTGTTTCTATTCCTTCTGTTTGATCCTCTTATGTTAATGTAAAAATGGCTCACATTCCCTTTGGAAATTTCTCAGAGGAAAAAAAATCCCTTTGTGACATATTTTTCAGTTGAGGACTATTGTTTTTTCAATCATTATAAGTTTCCTCAATTTGAAAAGTGTATAATAAACAATTCTTTCTGTTGATAACACATACCAGGTCATCAGTTATATAATGTGTCAGAAGTATATCATATCAACCATCAAATCTAAGCTATGAGCTCTCTTCTCGATAATATACATTTTTGCATACTATAAATCCAATCAATAAATCAATAAAATTTAATTCTATTGTACTTAAAGTAAATTCTAAGCGATCCATTTGGATTTTCTTTTACAATTCGTTACAAAGAAGAGGAAAAAAACATTTAACACCAGTTTTCGGTACTAGAATACAAGGAATTACGTTTAATAATGAATTCATTGGGTAAGTGTTATTTGTGTAATATTTGTTGTCAAAAATTTAAAAAGAAGACTTATCTTCAAAATCATTAGTGTGTTTATATATGAAAACCAGTATTACCTACCAAATTTCATGACAAGACTTTTTCTCAGTCGATGAAATTCAACTAACATTCTCTTAATCAGAACAGTCAAAAGTTTCATACGTAACAGATTTGCCAAACATCATTTTCCTTAAAGGCAAGATATCATTTGCATTTAATGATTCAGTCTGCAGACAAATTGCTTACTGGCAAAGTGATCAATGATTCTAGCACTCCGATTCATATCCTAACACAACATGAAGGCATTCAAGGGGATGAAAACTTAACTCGTGCGAAATTTGTCAAAAAGAAGTTTTATTAAAATTCTCGTTTAAATAGTTCTTTACAAATACATACAAATACAAATTATTACTCTTGTGATGTGTGTATAAAGATATTCTCATGTCTTCGAAATTAAAAGATGCATCTGCGTACCCACACGAATGAGAGGCTTCATATTTGTGATTTTTGCAAGAAGACTTTTTCTCAAAGTGGTGACTTAAAAAAACATTTGCGTGTTCATACTAAAGAAAAGCCTTATGTTTGCGAAATTTGCATGAAAGCCTTTTCTCAAAGTTCTAGCTTAAAAACTCATTTGCTTGTTCATACGCAGGAAAAGCCTTATGTTTGCGACATTTGTATGAAAGCCTTTTCTCAGAATTCTAACTTAAAAACTCATTTGCTTGTCCATACGAAAAAAAAGCCTTTTGTTTGCAAAATTTGCATGAAGTCTTTTTCTCAAAGAAATAAGTTAAACGTACATTTGCGTATTCATACTGAAGAAAAACCTTATGTTTGCGACATTTGCATGAAGGCGTTTTCTGATAGTAGCAGCTTAAAGAAACATTTACGAGTTCATACGAAGGAAAAGCCTTATGTTTGTGATATTTGCAAGAAAAGTTTCTCTGACAGTTGTAACTTAAGAACACATTTGCGTGTTCATACCAAGGAAAGGCCCTATGCGTGCGAAATTTGTATGAAAGCGTTTTCTCATAGAAAGAGCTTAAGGAACCATTTACTTGTTCATACCAAGAAAGACCTTATGTTT